>APFE030184649.1:11395-52275 GCA_000404065.3 Pinus taeda
TTTAATTGATCAATATTTTCTTTAATAATTCCTCCAACTTCATATGAAAATCTTTGAGTTCTAGAGTACTCATCTTGTATGGTGTCTTAGATACTAAAACAACTCCTAGCACTATATCATTAGAGAAATATATATCCCTCCTTAGAGGTAATTCAGGGATCTCAGCGAATACATTTGTAAATTCCTTTAGTACTGGGTAATTTTCTAAATTAAATTGTTGATCTACATTTGCTTCCTCCAAGTGAGTTGCAAGGATCTAGCATCCTTTTCTGAAATTCTTCTTTGGTTGCATATTTGATATCTCTCTAATGGATATTGGCCTAGGAATTCCCTGGACCTGCATTTGTTTCCTTCATCATCAATACAAGTAAAGGACTTGATGTAGCAATCCAAAACTGCTTTATTCTTCTCTAGTTAGTCCATGCCAATTAAATAGTCATAAGATCCCAATAAAATTACACTCAACTCAACTCTTGTGCTCAATCCATTCATATCAATTGGACATTCCTTAACCAATTCTATAATTTTGCTCTTTGCACCTATGGCTGACTATATTAACCAAGCTTTGCAATGTTTAGCCTTCTTTAAATTAAAATTTTTAACGTGTAGAAAATCTTGTAGATTCACAAGCTCATGCAATACACTAAAGCACATGACAAGAATCTACTTCTAATTTCGACCAGCAGAAGCCAATAGATTGATTGAAAATAATATGAACAAGAAGAAGATAAATCAATGGCACATAACACAAGATGTATCTGGGGGAATTCACTGCTCAAAAACTCCGCTATCTGTATTGCATATATCATAAATATGAGTGAAGATACAAAGCTTGTTCTCACTAGAAAAATTCCGCACAAGTATTCTCAACTCTCTCAGCTCACAAGCTAGCTCTTGGCCAACACTTAGAAAATTCTATAGCTCTCCAAGCCCCTAATCTCTTGTGTAATTCCTAGGATGAATAGCCCGTATTTAAAGGGAATTCATGCTTTCAAAACTGTGCAATCCAAACATAGGATCAATCTCTTATGCATGCATGATATTTACACTCCAGTAAATAATACAATTGATAGTACATTGTCCCTGCACTCTAGTCTCAATTGGGTCTTTCTCAAAACTGACATGCATGAGTTTCTTATGAGGGAATCTTCAATTAACTAGAATGACACTTGTGGATTCATTAGTGCACCAACTGATTGTTGACTCTCTATTAGTTCCACACACAGTTTGGAACTAATTTAACTGATCATAACTCAGTCAACTGAGTGATTTAATTTCCAACTCAATTTGAACTCATACTGGACCCCTAAAATTTTAAGAGAACATATACATGACTACAAAAATACTTCCAACTAGAAATTCCTAAGTTAATTAAACCTAATTAACTATTTACAAGTTGCTATGATAATAGAATTCGATCTTAATTCTTAGTTTAATTCAAGGACAAATTAAACTGGAATTTCTCATTTCCATTTCTCAACACCCCCTCTCAACAAAAAAGGGATTATCATCTACTCTGATCCCGTCTCTATGCAATTCAAATTTACATCTTGACAATGCCTTTGTTAAAATGTCAGCGTCTTGCTCCTCCGTGGGAATGTACTCTAACAACATAATCCGCCTCAATACACAATCTCTAAGATTATGATATCCAATATCAATATGCTTGGACCGATCATGAAAAACTGGATTTTCTAATAGTTTGATACAACTCTGATTATCACAGTAAATCATAGTTGGATCCATCTCCTGACCAAACAAAACAACCAAGATCTTCCTCATCCAGATGGGCTCACATGCTGCTTGACTCGCATCCATGTACTTTGCCTCCACCGAACTGAGTGCAACTGATCTATGTTTCCTGTTGTATCAAGAAATTTCCACTAACCCAATACTAAAGATCCCTCTTGATGTGCTCTTCCGATCGAATGGACTCCCTATCCAATCTACATCAATGAAGCCTTGAATATTCACTCCCTCTCTCCATTTGTACCATAATCCATACTAAGAAGTGCCCTTGGGGTATCTCAACACATCCTTTTCCACCTTCCAATACAGCTTGGTAGCCCTAACCAACATTTAACTAAGTTGGTTAACTGCATAGCACATATCCAGTCGCATGTTCACCAAGTGCATGAGTGAACCCACAAGATTTCTGTAAACAGTAGCTTCCACTACTTCCCCTAAAGTAGCATCCTCCTTCCACCAGTTACCTGCTAGAGGAGTCTCCATGGGTTTGTTGCTCTCCATGAGAAATCTCCTAAGTATCTCGTTGGCATACTTTCCCTAAGACACGAACAACTCCCCATTTCCCTGCCATACCTCCATGCCAAGAAAGTAATTCATGAGCCCCATTTCATTCATCTCAAACTCTCTTGTAAGGTCCTCCTTTGCAAGATTTGATCAGCTGATCATCACCTGTCAATATGAGATCATCAACATAAAGTACAATGATCAACAGTTTACCTTCAACCACTATGTGGTAAAGGTTTGCATCTACTTCACTCTTCGTGAAGCCCAACCTAGTGAAGTAGCTATCTATCCTGGTGTACCAAGCACATGATACTTTCTTCAGCCCATACAATGCTCTCTTGAGCTGGAACACATGTGACTCACTGTCAAAGGTCTCAAAACCTTCAGGCTGCGCTATGTACACCTCTTCCTCAATCATGCCATTAAGGAAGGTTGTCTTTACATCCATCTGATGTATCTTCCAACCCATCTGTGCTAATAGTGCCAATATAGATCTAATCGAGGAGTACCTTGCAACAAGAGCAAAGGTCTCATCATAGTCAATCCCTTTACCTGTGAAAAGCCGCAGGCCATAAATCTAGCCTTATGCTTCTCCACACTACCATCTACAGCTTGTTTTACCTTGTAAATCCAACGGAAGCTCACCACTGACTTGTCCTCTGGTCTCGAGACCACATCCTAAACACTATTACAAACTATGGAGTCATACTCCTCCACCATGGCATCAACCCAAACTGGTTGTTGCATTGCTTCCTTAAAAGAAGATGGCTCTATCACAACACATTCACCCATAACGGCCATGTATCCATTGTACCTCTCAGGTGATATCCTCTGCCTACGCTGAGAAGTGGGTGCTCCCACATTCTCCCGTGCATCATCCAACAATCTGTCAGCCGCTCTGGTGCGCTTTCCTCCCTCTCTGGAAGACTCTACCTGAGTGGATGTCTCCACTCCCAGATCCTCTTCATGTGGCTACTCCAAATCAATATGAGGCTCCTCAACCTTAGGATCTAAAATATCCTCATATGCATGTAGCTCAAGCTCCCTCTCAAGGGAAACTCACATGGCCTTATCCTCATTGAATCTGACATCCCTGCAAAAAAATTTTATCCTATTGGTCGGCAAGTACACTAGATAGTTTTGAGGTGTATCAGTGTACCCCAGAAATATACCCAACTCTGTTGTAGGCTCAAGCTTCTTCCATGCATCTTTGGTCACATGGCAATATACCGATGACCCAAAAATCCTAAAGTGACCAACATCTGACCTATTACCGAAATAAGCCTCATCTAGTGTCTTCATCTCAAGTATCCGATGTGGGCTATGGTTCTAAACATAAGTCGTTGTGTTTCATTCCTCAACCCACGTGTAGTGGTAGGCTCTGATCATGCAACATCACCCTTGTTTCCCCCACTATGCTTATGTTCTTCTTCTCTACCACCCCATTCTGTTGAGGGTTATGGGGTGTCGTCAACTCCCGTTTAATCCCTTTCATTGTACAGAAATTCTTAAACCCGTTTGAGACATACTCACTACTATTATCACTTCGTATAGCTTTAACCTTATTGCCCAACTCTTTCTCCACCAATGCTTTAAACTCGCAAAACTTTGTGAAAATTTGATCCTTTTTCTGCATGAAAAATATCCAGCATTTACAATTATAGTCATCAACAAATATAACATAATACCTGTGTTTGGCCATGGATGTTGTTGACAATGTACACACACATCTGAATGGACTTCCTCTAGAATAGAATTTTCTCAATTTTCTATGTCGTGAAAGGAAGACTTGGTGTATTTTCTCAAAGTATGCCCCTTGCATGTATCAACTTTCTCAAGCGTACCTTCGGGAAGACCGGCAGAGATCTGCTGAAATATCTTCATAGCCCCATGATGCAAGTGGCCCAATTTCCTGTGCCACAACTCAACAATGTCTCGGCTCTATACCCTTTCTGTTTTTGTTCTCAAAGCAACACATTCCTCTACCTCCATCTTATAGATATTGTTCACTCCAATCCCCATCTTCTTTACTTGACCTGTGGCTATGTGTCAAAGGAATGCCTTTCCTTTCAAGAAGATCACATCATAGCCTCTATCCTCAAGCATGGCAATGGATACCAAGTTCTTCTTCAGCCCAGGCACATACATAACATTCTTTAAGGTGATTGGATCCCCATGCTCCCTACGAAAAGTAATTATGCCCAATCCAGTAACATTATACTTCCCATCGTCACCCATCTCGATATGCATCTCGAGATCTTTCTCCTCCAAGTCACTGAATAACTCTTTGTCGCCAGTCATGTGGAATGAAGCTCTACTGTCTAAGTAACATACACTTCCCATCATTGATGACACCACGCATGCAATGAGGGAAAAGTTTGATTTGAATTGAGAGGCCAAAGCCTCACCTATCTCTCTTCCTGAGGACTTCTTCTTGGACTTCTTGAGTGGACAATTTGTAGCAAAATGGCCCAAAGCATGACAATGAAAGAACTTAACTTTCGTCATGTCTTTCTTCTTACCTCCATGATAAGAATCTGATTTGGAATGGGAAGCTTTCCCTTTCCCCTTCTTCGTCTTAATTGCTAAGGCACAGTTCTCTTCGTCATCAGTCTTTGATGAAGAGCCATCCCTGGTGTTCCTCCTGGTTTCCTCCTGCATCAAATCCAACCACACTCATTCCCAATCTGGTAGCTTCTCCCGACCATTGACAGAGTCCTGATAACTATGCCAACTCTTTGGGAGTCCTAGAAGAGAAAGAGTCACCATATCATACTCGACAACCATGATTCCAACACTTCCAATTTCATCACGATATTGAGTGAACTTCGTCAAGTATTTTGGAATCATCTCGCCTTTCTCCATTTTGATTTTTCAAAATTTGTCCTTCAGTGCCAATTTCCTTTGGTCACTGTTTTTTTATAAAAGTTCGTCAATGTTATACACATAGCATACAGAGTTTCCTTTCCATGGAGACTCGAGACAATGTAGTCTCGAACTCCCTCAAGTATTATCCACCTCGCCTTCGCCACACATTTCTTCCATTCAACCAAATTTTGTGCATCTGATGTTGTTGGCTTAGGAATTTCTTGATCAACGAATTCCTTCAAGCCATTATCCTCTACCACAGCCTCCATTATGTCCCTCCAGGCTATAAAATTCAAGATACCTTCCAAGGAATACTCGAGCCGCAAATCGTAGAACGTCATTTTTCAATTCTGAAGTATGTATTGAAAATTCAAATTTCACCTGTAACCCAAAACTCAAAACTTCAAAATTTACTCTTGTATATTGTTCTCAACTCTGATACCATGTAGAAAATATTGTATATTCACAAGCTCATGCAATGTACTAAAGCACGGGACGAGAATCTACTTCTACTTTCGACCAGCGGAAGCCAATAGATTGATTGAAAACAATATGAACAAGAAGAAGATAAATCAATGGCACATAACACAACATGTATCTGGGGAAAGCCACTTCTCAAAACCCCATTATATGTATTGCATATATCATGAATATGATTGAAGATACAAATCGTGTTCTCACTAGAATAATTCTGCACAAGTATGCTCAACTCTCGCATCTCACAAACTAGCTCTTGGCCAAAACTTAGCCAATTTTGCAGCTCTCCAAGCTCCTAATCTCTTGTGTAATTCCTAAGATAAATAACACATATTTAAAGGGAATCCATGCTTCCAAAACTGCGCAATCCAAACATAGGATCAATCTCTGATGTATGCATGATATTTACACTCCAGTAAATAATACAATTGATAGTACATTGTCCCTGCACTCTATCTCAACTGGGTCTTTCTCAAAACTGACATGCATGAGTTTCTGATGAGGGAATCTTCAGTTAACTAGAGTGACACTTGTGGATGCACTAGTGCACCAACTGATTGTTAACTCTCTATTAGTCCGTGAGAAACAGTATGGAACTAATTTAACTGAACATAACTTGGTATGTTGATTGATCTAATTTCCAAGTCAATTTAAACTCATACTAGACCCCAAAAATGTTGGGAGAACATATTCATGACTACAAAAAGACTTCCAACTTGAAATTCCTAAGTTAATTAAACTTAATTAGCTATTTACAAGTTGTTATGAGAATAGAATTCGATTTTAATTCTCAATTTAATTCAAGGAGAAATTAAACTGGAATTTCTTGTTGTCATTTCTCAACACAACCAGTTTCGAATCAATGTAACTATGACTAGCTCCTAAGTCAATTAAGATAGAAATATGGTTGTTTTTAAGCTTACCTTTCACTTCTATCATATGTGCCTAATGCTTAGATTTCCTGCTATCTAGTGCTACATAGATTCTTGGCATACCCTTGCTCACATCGTCCACTATAGTTATTGGTTGTATGTTGTGTACAGTCATCATATTTTCAGCTTTATGAGGACATTCCCTCTATCTTTGATCCCCTTTACAACCCCAACATTTAATGGGTGGAGACTGAAGTTTCTTCTTTGATAATTCACCCTCTTCTAGCTCTTTAGGAGATAGTGTTGAATGTTGGTTTATTGGGGAATTATTCTTAAAAGGTAAGGGTTTAAACCCTTTCTTCCTTTGTTCTTTAAAATTCCTCTTTTTGCTTCTCAGTCCTCTGCAAAACTGATTTGTTCCTACTTTGTTGATACAGTTGCTCTGCGTTTCTCATGGTTGTTTCTAAGGTTTTGGGCTCATCAAATTTAAGCTTGTATCCATAAAAAGATGGCAAACCACTGATATATCTATGTATTTTAAGTTTTTCATCCTTGATGAAGCTAACATACCTCAATAGCTCGATAAATTTTTGACCATACTCCTCCATGGTTATGTTTCCTAACTGGAGCTTGAAGAATTCCTGCATTTTTCGCTCATAGTAGTTTTATGATAGATATTTCCAATATAAATACACCTTAAATTTCTCCCATGTAATTCTCCTCTCATCCAAGTGCTTCACTACCTTGAGCTTCACCCACCATAAATTATCCTTGCCTTTCAAGTGGGAACCAAAATTTTGGCTTCCAAGTTTGATGAGTAATTATACAGTTGTAGATATTTCCTCATCTCTTATAGCCAAGCTTCAACTTCTTCTTCTTTCTTATGCTCCCCATTGAATGTGGGAGGTTTACGTTTTCGCAACTCCCCTAGTAAATCTTCTCTGTCTTGTTTTTTGTTTAAATTTCTAACGGGTGACACACTTGGGTTGCTACCTAGTTCTGAGGTCATATAGGCCCTCTTACTTGACCTCCTCACTAAATGGTAATGCTCCTTAGTAGCACTCCTGGAATGCCTTGAGCTTCTAACACATTTTTCTTTAACCCTAGCATTATGTTCATAATTTTGTTTGGACTCATTTGTTGGTCCAATTCTTTCTTATTTTTGTTCAACTCTCCAAAATTTGGTTGTTAATTTGTTGTTGTTCCTTTACCAACCTCTCATTGTCAACCTTGTAGCTAAGTACTTCCATTTTTAGGCTTCTTGTGGTCTCTTCTAGATTTCTATCATCTGGATTTTCCACTCCATGGCCATTGGACTCTAGTTTAGCATTACCCAGGTTGATATTTACATTCCTAACCTCTTCCTCTTCACTATAAGGTCCATAGGCATCTTATGCACTTTTATTTTCCATTATGCAAATTTTACTATGGACCACTTGTAGTCTTTCCTATAAATTTTCTCCTAAAATTATCCCCCAGTGACAAATTATGGGTTTTCCAAAAAAAATTCCTTGTTAATAGCTTTTTATTGACTATCTATTTGTATTATTCTGAGATCTAGGCTAAAAGTTATGGCCCCGTTAAGTTTGGCCTATTTTTCCCCAATTTATTCTATAGCTCGAAAATTCAATTTATGTTGTTTGTAACACTCTTGTCATTGTATTCACACTCAGTTCGATTCCAATACTATATGTTGGTAACTAATTGTACGGCATACAACCTCCTCCTCCTGCTTCACTTGGTAATTCTACATACTTGCTCAATTCACATTGGAGATGAAGTGGCCTACCAAGCTTTTTCTTCAAGAGATGTCATGCATGCATTTTCATTTTGGCCCCACTAAAACCACTTAACACTAACATAGACCGTTCCACCTGGCAAGGGTTCAATGGTCATAACCATGGGCCAGGTCCCTCATTCTACGGTGGCAACACTCCACTGGCAATTTTTTTTAATTAACATAATATATACATCATCATCAATATATAAATTAAAATTTATATTGATTAAAAGT
The DNA here is from genome assembly GCA_000404065.3 of Pinus taeda. Lineage (NCBI taxonomy): Eukaryota > Viridiplantae > Streptophyta > Pinopsida > Pinales > Pinaceae > Pinus > Pinus taeda. Next base: position 19,880 of record APFE030184649.1, read on the forward strand.
ATCTTATATATGAAAATTTATGCATATATATATATAATTTCGTTTTTAACTTCCTTCCATATATGCATTACAACATTATATACCTCCAATAATAGGATAATCATTGCCAAGTCGTGAAGGTCAATGGCGAACACCTCCACGCACTTTTGCATCCACTAGGCAGTGCACACATCGTGTGCATGTACATGCCCTAGGGCGGCCCCACACATTCACTGACCACACCACAATATATATAGCTTGGTGAGTCATTATTATTATATCCAATTTTAAGGTCACAGCGAAGCCAAACACCAAATTGGTGTATGAGAGCCCCTTGTTTGTAGGATAAGGGACCCACGTCCACGCATATCCCATGATGAAGTCCATAGAGATGCTTTCCACTTTTGTTCTGGAATAGGGAGTGATTGCAACAATCATGCTAGATGTGAATGTTCCTCATTCTGTTGGTAGACAATACATTCGTGAACATACTTCAAGACATCCTCCTTAATGCAATTCCAATAGAACCTCTCCCTAACTACCCTATAGGTCTTAAGGTAGCTCAAATGACCTACAAGTGGGGAATCATGCCCTGCATGTATGACCTTTTCCTTCAACTACTACCTTGGTACCAAATAGATATTGTCCTTGTAGTAGATGATATTCTACACCACCCTGTATCTACCATGTTGTATATGTCCATCCAAGATCTCACATGTCATCTTATCCTTGGAGTACTCTACAAGTGGTTGAGACTTCCACTCCTAAGACGTGTCCATGAAAGAGAATGTCGTGAGTTCCTAGAGAGTACATCTACAAATACATTATTTTTCCCTTTGACATACTCAATCTCAAAATCATAAGCATGAACCTTGCTCACCCACTTTTGTTGTCAGTCATTCAACTCCTTCTGATCTAAGAAAAATCTGATATTGTTGTGATCAGTCTTGACTTTGAACCAATTGGCCACTAGATATGGCTTGAATTTGGCCAATGCATGCATGATGGCAAGCATTTCTTTGTCATTTGTCATAAATAGAGTAGTAACACCGTAGTCCCTAAGCTTCCTTCTCTCGAAAACAATAGGATGGTCATTCTACATCAACACTACTCCAATCCCTTCACCTGAAGCATCACACTCGAAAAAAAAGTCGTTGAGAAAAATCAAGCAAAGCTAAAACAGGACAAGAGCTCATTACCTCCTTAAATCGCACAAATGTCTTTGTTACATTTGTTTACACAAAGGCTTCTTTCTTGGTCAAATTTGTAAAGGGAGCTGCAAGTTGCGAAAATCCCTTGACAAATCGCCTATAATAAGTGCAAACACCCAAAAAACCTCTCAACATCATCACCTTCTTGGGAGTGGGCCAATCAATGATGGCTCGGATCTTCTCCTGGTGTACCTACATCCCTTCTCCACCAATCATGTGCCCAAAATAGAACATCTCGGTCAAACCAAATTTCGCACTTGGACAACTTGGCATAAAATTGATGTTCTTCAAATATATTCAACACCTCTTCCAAGTGTTGCAGATGTTCTTCCCATGTTCAGTTGTATACCAGGATGTCATCAAATAAAACTAGCACATACTTGTGAAAATACTTGTTGAACACATGGTTCATACAAGACTAAAAGGTAGTAGGTGTGTTGGTCAACCGAAAGGGCATAACCAAAAACTCATAATAGCCATAATGACACCTGAAAGTTGTTTTTGGAATATCCTGCTCCCTAAGTCTAATTTGATAGTAATCCAAGTGGAGAACAATCTTGGAAAAATATTCAGCCCCCTTTAATTCATCCATTAATTCATCAATTTTGGGAATGGGGTATCATTTTTTTATGGTCTTCTTATTCAATGCTTTGTAATTGATACACACCCTCAAGGACCCATCCTTTTTCTTAATTAGGACCACAAATGAGGCAAATGGTATAGAACTCGGGTGTATGTGGCCTAGTCTGAGCAGCGCCTTAACAGTGTTCTCAATCGCATCTTTGTATGCCCTGAGGTGTCTATAGGGAGTGTTGATGACCACTTGGACTCCCTCCTCCAACTCAATGATATGCTCAAAGCCCCTGTTAGGTGGCCCCACTGGTGAAATATTTCTGCAATAGGGTTGCAATGTCGACTAGATATCTTTGATGCTGATCCTCTAGCTTTTGTTCTGACACTCTGCACTCTATTGTCCACTCAATGTCTCCATGCTGAAAGATTGCCTCCAACTAATTTGATGTCACTGGCTTAGGATAGTAGGTATGCATCCCCCTTGACACCACTTTTTTGCCATTCTTCATAAACTCCATCTCCATTTGTTGGTAATCTATGGTGTATCGTTCAATAAAGATAAGCCATTGAACTCCCAACACTACATTATTATCATGAGTAGTGGTCACAAAGAAATCATTTGTGACAGTGTAGTTCCATCGTCAAGCTCATATTAGGGATCTTCCTGTTGCATTACATGAATCTACACCCTGAAATAGCTATGGAAAACCTCTCAAATTTTGTGGTGGCTAACCCCTTCCTATCTAGTAAGCATCAATAAAGTTGTGGGGGGACCCACCATCAACCAAAATTGTCACCCTTTGCCCTTGTATAGTCCCTCGAATCCTGAGAGTGAGATATCAAGGAATTTCCATGAGTGAAGAAATAGCATTGCTCTTTTCTCCCTCCTGGGGTTGCTCATCCTCAATCTCTCTAAGTTCCTTATGCAGTTACTCCTGCTCATCCTCTGCATCCTCACTGTTGGAGAACACCTCAATATAATGAGCCTTTCCCTTGGCAATGCATCGATGCTCTGGTGCTCAAGGTTCTTGGCATGTGAAACATAGTCTCCTCCTCTTAGGATCTCCCCTGGTCTCCTCATATGGTTGTTTCCTCCCTGTCCACTCCTTTTTATCTTTTCTGTTGGGTGGGAAGGTAGATTTGATGGGCGCTTTGGACTTAGGAAGTGCACCATGTAAATCTCTTGTTCTAATGATTTCATCCTATAAAGAAGTAGGCCTAGAAGACCTTATTAACCCTCATAAAGGTTTAGCCAATCCCTCAACAAATAGTGTAATCCTACTGGGCTTAGACAAATTTCGCACCATGATTGGCATCCTTAAGAATTATGATATGTAATGCTTCACACTACCCGTCTGCATGAGTTGTGTGAGCTCCCTGAAATACAACTTTGGATCCTTCTGATCAAATCTTTCTATTACCCTTTGAGCAAAATCCTCATAGGTGGTTATATTGGCATGTTCCAAGGTGATTAAAGCATGATACCAACAATCATGCGCTTCTTCCTCTAAATGCAAGGTGGCCAACTTTGATGGCATCTGCTTCTATCTCATGGTTCAGCTGAAAATAAGTGTCAAGTTTTTGAATCCACGACCTTGTTGTATACCTAGTAGAACCATCAAAGTTTGGAAGGGTCAGCTTTCCCACAGTTCGTTGTAGTTTTTTGTTTTGTGTAGCTTCTCCTCCACCCCCTTACCTTTGTTACCACTCTTCAAGAGACAAAAATCCTTGAAAGTGATTGCATCTTGGAAGCCATCTCCCATGGACTGGTATTCATCCTTGAAAGTGATTGCATCTTGGAAGCCATCTCCCATGGACCAGTATTCTTGAAAATAATCACCCAACGACATGTCTTCTTAATCTGCAGGTTTTAATGGATTGGCAGGCATAAATTTAGGCTTGGTGGGTCGAGATGCTCCACTATAAATTTGAGGATGGCCTTGGGGATTAGTAGCTGCAATATTATTATGAGATGTCCCCACTCCTCTTGCATATGAATCCCCATTGTTGTCATTATTCTGGTTTTGTTACCTTATTTCTTCAAGTATTTCTTTCTATCTTTTTGCCAAGTCATTTAGAGCTTTTAAAAGGCTATGAAATGTTGTTTTCTCTTTGTTTAATGGGGTGTTTGTATCTCCCATTTGGACCTCTTTTGATACAGTGAAAACTTCTTCCCTTTGCAAGGGTGAATTTGGTTCTAGATCTATTTTCAACTCTCTTTCTTTGCTCTTCTGCATGTGCCTTTTATAAGTCACATTCAAAAATTCTCAGAGGTCATGTGTCTTGATACCATAGTGAGCCAAGACCATGCTCTGATACCATTGTAATGTACCCAAACAAAATTCAAGCAAATGTTTCCAAAAAGTTGAAATCTTTGTCTTTGACATTTTTCTACAAATAGTTAGTATGGCTGGAAAATACTTACAACAAATAACTCAAAAATTTTGCCAAACAAATTGAGGACAAAATTTGAAAAACTACTCCAGTCAATATTTTAGTCAAAAATCTGATTTTTAATTGAGATTAATATTCAATGTTTACAAATATCACTGGAGGGTAACACACCTAGGACATGCTCCAACGGATAAGAGGGGCAGACTTCAATGACTTTTGGCATTGATGCACTAGTAATTTCACTTTAACACTCATGATCAATTCGGCCTCCTAGAGAATTAATTTCGTCCTCCCAAGATATGGTACTACATTGCTTCTTTCCAATGATAATCCGACCTTGAATGAATGTGAAATGAGCTTGGCCTCAAGATAATTTATGACCACTGAATGTGCCTAGGACGAACTTATTCCTTCTTCCTGGATATATGAACTTCATAATTTGAACCTTGATTGTACTTCTGATATGAACCTTGACAGTAAGTGCATTGCAGTTTGTCTCTTCTCCTTGGTCAAATTTGGCCTACTCTGGTAATGACAACTTGAGTGTTTTGGCACAAGAAACTCAATGATAATGTTGGAGAATTTGGCCCTTTCATTGGCATAGGAAACTTCTAAAAATGCATCAACAATTTAACCAGAAATTTTGAGCAAATAAGCCTCAATGAAACTACTTGACCTCTGAGAAATCATTAGAGAAAATTTGAGGGCTAAAATGGGCCTCAAAACAAAATTGTACATCAAAAAACAATTTAATGAGAACCATTAGGGTTCAAGATGATGATGTCAACCATGGGAGATGATTCTTTATTTTTTGAGTAAAAAAATAAAAAATTATTTTTTCAACTTGTATTTTCAATTTATCTCCCTATGGTTTTATTCAATTTTCAAGCGAGAGCATGTGTTGGATGTGAAATGTAATTCCGCATCCAAGGAGTACCCATGTATACTTTCAATGGGCCTTGCTAGACAGAAAATGATAAATACATGAACAACATGATTGCAATCACGTTTTTTCATGTATTTCTCATTTTTCGTGTAACAGGATCCATCGAAAGTATGCAACATGGGTACTTATTGGGTACAGAATTAAATTTTGCGTCCAATGCGTGCTCCTGCTTGAAATTTGAGTAAAACTATGGGGAAATAAGTTGAAAAAAATAGTTTTTCTTTTTTCCCTCTAGAATTTGATGATATAATCTAATCTTATTTTATTATTTACACTATTATTTTATAATATTCCTTAGTAAGCCCATTTTAGACCTCAAAATTGATCTAATGTTGTGTTGGAAGTTTGTAAAGATTCGGCCTCTCCTTATAAATGATTCGGCCTTTCTCACTAGTAAACTTTGGTCACAAATAATGAAGAAATCGTCTTTTTCCTTGGCAATGAAATTCTAAATGTGTCTCCAATGACCTGGGTGTTGTGGTGCAAGGAGAAAAATTCAATTCAGCCCTTGGAGAATTTGGTAAATAATTTGATCTTTGGGGTTGGAACTTGGCCCCAAAACAAGATAAAATTTGGCCCTTCTTGTGATGACAGAATCAAGAATTTGGCCTCTTGTTCACATAACAATTATTGAAGGTGCTCACACAAAATCGGTCTCCAATCTGAGTGCAAATGACCAACTCGGCCTTTGGAAACTTGCGTGTTGAAACCTTGAGGAAATTCAATCTCTTGGTACCACTAGATAGTTTGAACTTCATCCTCCTGCAAGAAACCAATTATCCCAAACTTGCAACAAGATTAGCAGTAAAACCCAATAATAAAAATTTCCAACTAAGATGGCAAGTGAATCCGCTGAAATTGGAAGAGACCAGCTAAGGTGGCAAAAAATCCACTAAAACTAGTGTGAGGGTCTTGCTTGAAACCCTCAACACTGAAACTCGCTTGAACTTCTCTTAAATGACAATAAAAAATGATGGGATAGAATGATTAGCAAACGAGCTCCACTCTCCTTATATAACTTTTCGTTGAGTCTTTTCCAAGCTTCCAGATTTTCTTCTAATATTATTTATTGGAAAAGTCACTTTTTCCTCCTATGTGACTTTTAGCACTTTTTCTATTATTTATACCTTACCCATTTTATTTAATAATATCAAAATTGGGTGAATTCCCTTGGGTCTCCTAGATAATTTTCTTTATCGCTAATCTAAAGGAGACAATTAGGCAAGCAGTAACCATGGCTCTAGCTCAGGAGATAGGGGACATTACAAAAAACCATCATTCTCTATACTAAGCCCTGACCAATAAGCAATCTGTTTGGCCCGGTTTTTTATCACTAATTTCAGTGTCAATGGTTACTTCAACTTCCTCAATGGTACAAAACTGTTCCAAGAGATTACTTACATAGTCTGCCAAAAAAACAAGAAGGAACCCATCTGTTTGTTTTCCTTTTCAATAACTGCAGTGTTGATAGTTGCTTCAATTGTTTAACTTCCTCAATGTTGGATAGGGGGACGTTCCAGGAGATTGTTTACAGTCTGCATTAGCTTAATCTCAAGGGTCAATTTACTCTATTATATCTTGATCTCGTTACATTAGTAACCATATTCAATAAACAAGAATCAAAGCCCTACTTCATCTTCCTTGTATGATAAAACTCAGAATTTAATGCTTAATTTAGTGAAGTAATCTTCATTTTCTCCAATGGCTTTGTGAGGTGCAAACAGAAAGAGAATAGAGTTGTGTCCAATCATGAGATTCTAATGATAATTGACCCAGTACCAACCATTACCCTTGACAAGCACAAATACAAAAGAGTAGAGTACTGTCTATATGATTCTGATGGTAGTTGGCCTACTATCAACTTCTGTAGCTATCGCTTGGGAGTGTAGGTTGGAATTTGCAACATGCATTTGTCACTTAAACTATTTCCCATTAGATTATATGCTCATGTTAAAGGAATTTGGTGGCTTTATTGGGATTTTTTCCCATTTTACTTTGTGGTTATTCTCAAATAGCATTTTCATATGGAAAAGAATTACATGTCTGTATTGGAATTATTTTCCCATTTTTACTTTGTGGTCATTCTTGGATACTGCTTTCATGTGTAAAAGTTAATCAGTTACTTCCCTAAAATTAGAATTGGCCTGCACCAAATAGTAAGCAAATTAGCATACAGCTTTTCATAATATTTTTATCTGATGACCTCAAATAAGTTTTCAAGTTTTGTTTATAATGCTATCACTTTGTAAAATTTAAACCATCAAGAAGTGTCAATAAGGGTTTGTAGAAAAAAAAACATTCTTTACTTAGATCACCGACACAGATTTTGAAATCCTGAACTTCTCATAAAAGTTTTTGTTTTCATGCATGTTCAGTGATAAACACTGTCAGTTACAAACAATTTCAACCAGTGAAAAGCATGTGCCCTCTTTAGTGTCGGCCAGAATTCAACAAGGTTAGAGATACTTAATGCAAGACCTTGAACCCTGCTGAGGGAAAGAATCTACATGACATCCATAAGAAATCGCTGAATGCATAACATAATAAACAGCCTGTTGTTACAGTTATATGAAATTATGTATGGATTTCTGAGTACGCGAGTCAATTTATGGGCCAAACGAGATTGACATAGAATAGTATAAACTAATCACAAGTCCTATGTTGTAAAGTTACTTGAGGTCTTCTGTCTAACCACTTTGAATAGAAGCTGTAAAACATTAATGAGTTGCATGGTAGTATTGCCAGCGCTGACATAAGTTATAACCACATGATACTCATAGGAATGGTGATGTTCTATAGTGTTTGATATATATTCAGTGTTCACATAAGAGGATATGTTTTCAGTCTTTTGTAACACTTTAGAGAACAAATGGAATTTAATGGAATGTACAATTAGCAATAACTTAATGCAAATACCAGAGTACAGAGCTCAGAGACACTTAAACTCGGGGATGAAGAAATATTCTCTTTCTCTGCATGGTAAACAATGTTGTATCTTCCACACCCTGCAAAAAAGTAACAATTCTAGAGCAGATGCATCCGCTCCAGAGGTGATACATGTAACCACTCAATTAGTGGCCTCCCAAGGCCAACAAAACATCCAGAATTTCCACTTTCAAGAGAAAATGGTGAATGAAAAATGTGAAGTACTTGTTCAACTGATTGCTTCACTAAAGAAGAACCTGTAACTCTACTACGTCTGCCCCACCCCGTAATAATGTCAATACGATCTGGTTCCACACCAGACATAAGCATCCTCTCTCTAAGCCTTGCAAGTGTTCTTGACAAGGCAATAAGAGCTGTCCCTATTGACATAACATGCAGGTTTATTGACCAATAGTTGGGTGCTTTCAGAGTCACTGCATGTGGATAAAGATTTTTCTCCATTGCAACTTCCCACACAAATCCTGCCTCTTCTTTGAGATCAGACTTGTAAAGAAAGTTCATAATTGCATCGGCAAAACCCCGCTTGCTTTCTTGATCTTCGCTGTGCATCAAGTCAAAAAAGTTGCCTGCATGGTTCCTAACATTCTGCCCACCAGGTTCAGCTGCAGGGAGAGATATAAGAAATGAATGTGCTGGATGGCCTGTATTTGCTAGAAGTGTCGAGAATAAATCCAAGTCCTCCTGACAGAGAGTACTTGTACAGCCACTTAAAAGCAGGGTATATGTCTGCAGAGATGGAAATAGATCCATTTGCAACATACTCTGGAGAACCATATGTGCTTCATTAAACATGTGGCCTCTCAAAAATGCACTGAGCAAAGAGTTGCATGTTGGAACATTTGGCCTGAGACCTGAATTTAGCATCTTGCTATACCACTGACTTGCCTTACCAACATTCCCTGCTTTACCCCACATGTCAACTAAAAGGCCATAAACTGGCTCATCTGGCTCCCAGCCTGCCTGCTGCATCTCCATGAAAACTGCCTCTGCTTCTTCAAAGCGACCACAATGCCCGAGCACATCCATTGCTATACTGTATGTTACATGATCTGGATGAAAGCCAGCATTCTGCATATCTCTATAAACCTTTAAAGCAACAGGGTACTTCCGGGCCTTTGCATGTAAATCAATAATGATGTTATAAGTAACTAAGTTGGGAACACAACCCTTCGCTATCATCTCACAGAAAAGCCTGTAGGCTGCAGATAATTCCCCTGCTTTTCCAAGGCAGTTAATAATCACGCTGTATGTAAATGTGTCAGCCAACAGACCAGCTTGTTGCATTTCATTGTACATTTTCATAGCAACATCCAGAAATCCAGCTTTGGCATGAATATCAATGAGAGTGCAATAGGTGACCCTGTCAGGTCTGCACCCTGCCTTTTGCATTTCATAAAATATATCCAAAGCCTTTCCTATGTAGTTTGCACGGCCATAGCAATGAATAAGGCGATTGTACGTTACAACAGTTGGTTCATACCCATCCCTTCGCATTTCATCAAGAAGCAGATTGATGACCTCAAATTTCCTGGCACGTCCCAGTATACCTATCATAGTTGTGTAGGAGTGCTCATCATGCATAAATCCTTTCTGTCGTTTGGCCCACTTAAAGAAATTCAAAGCTAAGCCTGGATCCCGCAGTGATTTTAGAACTTGATTTACTTGATAAACATTCAAGGTCACATTCAAATTGGCCAAAGCTTCTTCAGCAGCAGGCCCCCAATACATCTGCCTCAGAATCGTACATACCTGATCCACTAAACTTCCATTTGAAGGAAGACATGCACGCTGAGGTGCACTTCCATTTATCTTCTTACTTCCTCTGGCATTACCTTTATTCAATCCTCTTCTGCAGCTTTCAGGTGGTCCAAAATGGTTCCCTTCTGTATAAAGCTTTCCAGGCTGTCTCTGTGCTATTACATTACTTTGTGAATCAATTTGACGACCTGTGCGATAGCACGAGGACGAAGTTGGTTGTGAAACAAATGGACATTCATATGATAAAAGTTCATTGCCTTGCTGTTCATTTCTTCCAGATAAATGTACAAGATCTTGTTGGGAGACCTGCCCATTGGCTGTGGAACAGTATCCCCTGGAATTTATAAGATTTGAAGGCTTTGGACTAAAGGACTCCTGTGCGGGTCTCTGAACACCAGCTGAGAACTCTGGTCTTAATTGTGCTGCACCTTTCCTAGATTTAGAAAATGGTAGATGCTCCTCATAGCCCACAGATGCCGGTCTCTGTTTTTCTAATGAACTGTTTGGTATTCCAATTACATGTCGTTTGTCAGCCTCTGCTTTATCTGTAGAAGATATTGAATCTGACCTGGATGATAGATTTGCTGATTTAGGCTTCCGTCTGAAAGCACCAGAGTTTGGGCTAGGCCTATCCGCTCTAACAGTGTTGCTACAGTACTTTGCTTCCCGAGAATCTCTTGACACAGAGAGTCGTTCAACTGCCTTAAGACCACCTCCAAATGAATTATCAGCAACTGCAGTTGAAAGAGAGAGCCCCTGCTCAGTAACACTCTTAACTTTTGTCTTTCTGTTACTGTCCTGCGTAGGAGCTTCTTTATCACTACTTGAGACAGAAGGCTCGGAAGAAACTTTATATCTTGAATTTTGATATTTACCAGTTGTAAAGGCTGGCCTCAACACATCATTCTTATTGCCAAACTGAGAGGATGGAACATGAGAATATGTGTGAGTGCCATACTCATTTTGGCTATTGAATCGATGTTTGGGGGAATTACTGTCATCCTCGGGGCAAGGAGGTGAACCATCCACAGAATTATTCCGTGCACCAGATATAAGAACTGACCTGGCACCCTTGCAAAGTGGAAGCAGCTGTTTTGGCCTCAACATTATCTGTAGTCAAGTATGACAAGTACAAATAAAAGTTACAACTAAGACCATTAAATAGTTGAAATAAAGTCAGTGCACTCTATAATGGAAAAACGTTTCTTTAATACAACTTTAGTGATGATGAGAATTCATACAAACATGAACAAGAAGTCATGCAGGAAGGAATCATAGAGACCACTTTAACCCCACACTGAAAAGAAGACCATTGACTATGAAATTATATCACAAATTGAAAGGATTTAAACTTTATGGCTGCCACAAAAAAGCTTCCAACAGTGAAAGAAAACACTAACCAACACAGGCAGAACGTCAGATTTGTCACATAAAGAGAATAGGGTGGAAGTTGTAAACCCTCCCTAATCCTTGATTTAACCTTGAATTACTGAAGAATATTTGCTGCTGTGTTTTTCTGGTTTGTGTTTTTCACTCTATTTTTTAGGGCTGTTCTGACTAAGGAGAAAGATAAGCATGACACATCATGGTTCTCTTGATCTTGTGAAATCTGATTTGAAGAATTATGTATTGTTGGTTGTTTGTTCAATACGAAGGTTGTCCTGCTTTAGCTACTTCATCCTAGGTTTCTTACTGTGGTTGTTATTTTTTTGATGGCTACGCCTTATTCTTGGTTGTCATTTCATGGTTGTGATGGTACATCTTATATAAGTACTCTCACTTATTCTTGCATGACCCGATACTCTGTTTGGAACTAATAATGGCATATCAGTGAACAGCTTAATTACATCTTTTGCATCCCATTCAAACCCTCTCAAACCCTCTTGCTCTTTGATCTCGACTACAATGCCCAAATTGGATAGACACCGATCTTGTAAGTCCACCATCCCTTTGCTTCTAAAGTACATCATAATTCTATTTTCTAGGGTTTCCCCTCTTGTGCTGAAGAAGAAATAGTCTAAAGTGAGAGGAAGAGTTGTGACAATGGACAACCTTTTGTGAGTGTATATTTCCACAGCCCATAGTCATGTTGATATAAGTTTCTGGATATATGCTTGCACAAAGCATATATCCAGAAACTTGTATCAAAATGGACAATCTTCCGAAGTGCCTCTAGTGTTGCACTTCATTCAGGGACTTGCATATTTTCAACTGCAAGTCTGGGAGGTAACAAATACAAGAAGCTTCAGTTTTAAACATGCACATAGTCTAGACTTTCAAATACAAAGGACTACGTAAATTGCCATGTGTTTCCTTTTACTGCCACTCAAGCCTATGCAATTACAACACCCATCAAACATATAAGATATTCTGCAGGCCAGTCTGTAGCTTCTTCCAGTTCTGTTAAGAGACCTCAATGGCTCACACAGACATTGAGGGATGCTCAAGAGCATCTTGAAGTTCCTAGGAGCACATTCAAGGAGAGCAGACCTCTAAGGAAGTTTCCTAATTATATGGCACTAATGACTAGCATAATTGATTCCGAGCCTTCCAGTTTTGAGAAGGCAGCAGACCAACAAGTATGGCAGGATGCCATGGTGTAGGAATACAACTCCATCGTGAAGAATGATGTATGGGACATAGTATCCAGACCGAAGGTGAAGTCAGTGGTGAGTTCTGGATGGCTCTTCAAAATTAAGCATGCTGCAGATCGTAGCATTGAAAAGTTCAAGGCAAGATTTGTGGCAAGAGGGTTCTCCAGAAAGAGGGAGTGAACTATGAGGAGACATTTTCTGTAAATGCCAAATATGCTTCCTTTCAAGCTATTAGGTCCATTGCCTCAGCTATGAGGTCGAGGGAAGTCAGTGTTGAGTTCTGGATGGCTCTTCAAAATTAAGCATGTTGCAGATCGTAGCATTGAAAAGTTCAAGGCAAGATTTGTGGCAAGAGGGTTCTCCAGAAAGAGGGAGTGAACTAGGAGGAGACATTTGCTCTAGTTGCCAAATATGCTTCCTTTCAAGCTATTAGGTCCATTGCCTCAGCTATGAGGTCGAGGATACATTAGATGATTATTAGATGGATGTAAAGATAATGTTCCTTAACAGGATCATCGAGGAGGAAGTGTACATCGATGATGGCATAGCCTCAAGTCTTTGAGGTACATGGGAGGGAGTCTTATGTGTGTAGGCTTAAGAAAGCCTTGTGCAGACTCAAGTAGGCACTAAGGGGATGGTATTCCAAGATTGATGGTTACTTGCTGAGAATGGGCTTCACCATGAGTGAAGCGGATCCTAACTTGTACTTCATACTTGTTGGGACTGATTCACTTAATTTGGTGCTATACATCGATGACTTGTTTCTTTCTAGTGCAAAGAAGCTCATAGCAGTGTGTAAAGCTGACTTAGCTACAAAGTTCGAGATGAAGGGCATTGGCTTGATGCATTACTTCTTGGGGTTAGAGGTATGACAAAGGTCAAGAGAAATCTTCCTTGGTCAAAGGAAGTATGTAGTAGAGATCCTAAGGAGATTCAAGATGGAGGAATCTAGGCCTATGGCTATGCCTATGATAACCAACCTGAAGAAGATTGTGACTCCGGATTCAAAGTTGGTGGATCCCACATTGTATAAATAGTTGATAGGTTCCTTGATGTATTTGGTCAACCCATGCCAATATATTTTTTTCTATGTAAACCTTGATTTTATTCATGGTAGAGCCAAGGAAGGTGCATTGGGTCGCAGTGAAGCATGTGCTTAGGAACTTGAGAGGTCAGCGGAGTATGGTTTGAGGTATCTTGAAAATGATGGAGTGAAGCTATAGGGATATATAGACTTAGATTGGGCATGGAGTGCAGCAAATAGGAAGAGCACCTCGGGGTGTTGCTTCAACTTGGGATCAACGATGATATATTGGTTTAGCATGGAGAAAACTTCTATAGCAATTAGTTCAATCGAGGCAAAGTATATGGCAACAAGTAAGGCAAGTTATGAAGTCATTTGGCTTTGCAAAAAACTTGTTGGGTTGTTTGATCAAGAGTTGGATCCGAAGATAATCTACTGTGACAATCAGAGTTGTACCAAACTTTCTAAGAATTTGATGTTCCATGACATGTCCAAGCATATTGAGATCAAGTATCAATTCATCCGAGACAGGATCCAAAAGGGAGCAGTCAAGCTTTAATGTATCTCCATAGATGAGCAGGTTGAAGAAATTCTAACCAAACCCTTGGTTAAAGGGAAATTTGTATTTTATATAGCCAAGCTTGAAGTGGTGCAAAATACGTTTTTCATTAAGGAGTATTGACATTTGTAGCTTGGGCAAGAACTTATGCATAGGTCTAGTATCGAATTGGTAGAAGTCATCCAAAAGGACCTTTTTTCAACTTTGGAAATTGACTTTAATTAAAGGAATTATTAAAGTGAAAAATCCTTTTAATTATAGAGCCAGGAAAGTCAAATAAAGTGTAAGTTAATTACATTAGTGATTTAGATTTAATCTTAGTTGTTGATCTCAATTCAGGTGAGATCTAATCATGGCCATCAATCACTTTGGAGATTCGGGTTAGGGATTTAACTCAAAATTAATGTTACCAAAGAACTCAAAGTGAAAGAAAAAGACAAGGAGAGATTGAGAATTTGAGACAAAAAGGATAGTGAGCCTCGAAGAATAGCAAGGGTGATAAAGGATCTTCATCCAGTGTTCAAGTCTAGAGAAGACAAGAAGCAGTGATTAGCAATAGAAGAGATCAACCATAAATCTAATCTACAACAAGTCGTACAACAGTCTCTACAGTAGGTCGAGAGCAACCATACAAAGCAAAAGAACTACAAGTCAAGGGCAGTCATACAATAGAGCACATAAGATGTACAGGTTGTACAATTCACACAACAACCAACTAAGGTCAAGGGGCGATTCAAGAATTTATGGAAAGTCATACAAGCAATACAATTAGTTAAATTTTAGAAATTTGTTGTAGCTTGTATGGTTTTCTAAGAGGGCCTTTCCTTGTGAGGGAGCCCTTGTAAGCTTGGAAATTATTTGAATGAAGAGTTGATTTTGAAGGGAAAATTTTGCTTTGTGTTTTATTGTGCGTTAAAATTTCCTTTGAACCCAACAACTTGACTATTTACTTCCTAGTAAATTACAAATATACTAAATAAAAGCACAATTGGGATCTTAGCAAAGCCTAAACAACAAAAGCAAATTAGACAACCCATCACAATCACATAAGCACACAAATTTTCTACCCAAACAAACAGTTCTTCATTATAACTCAGAAACTATTCAAAATCCCTTACTAGGAAAATGACCCTCTAAGGAATTTACATTTACAATAATGAACTAGGATCTTATCCCGCTGATCAAGCCCTATATCTATCTTGGCTGATATGGATCTCCCTTATTGCTCCTTGCACCTTCCTCGAACCCAGCACATTTGAATGGAAGTCCTCCACCCAACCCCTGAGATTTCACTCTCACTGTGTCTTGTGCTCAAGATGTCTTGTGTGTCTTCTCCCTTGGCCTAGCATTTCTTTGATAATCGTGATTTATGACTAAATCCACAACCCTAATCTCCAAAGTGACTAATGGTTGAGAATAGATCTCATCACCACTTGATATCAACAGTTGAGATTAGATCTCATCATCACTTGAGATCGACAATTGACATTAGATCTCATCATCACATAAGATCGACGATTGAGATTTGTCTAATTCATTAATGCAAAAACCTTTGCATAACTCACTTTTGTCTTATTAAATGAAATTATTTTAATCATTAAAATAACTGCTAAGGTTAAGGGTGTATTAGGCAATTTTTGCACATCCAGACATTTAGGCCTATGCAAAAGTACCTGCTTGAGCTACAAACATCAACATTGTGGAAATTGGTTTCAATTAATTCTATTTTTAGTTTCAGTTAAAAATAGTGGGTATAGTTTATTTTGTGAGCTGAGTAATTTGATTTTCAGAGGAAATTACAAGGGAATAATTTATCTAGGCATTGAAATTAAAATTTTAACAAAGTCAAGCTGTGAAGTTTGATGAGGAGGCATTGCCCTTTATGCTTTAGAAGCCTCCCAGAGAGGTTGAGAAGGGAGAAAAGGCTTGTTGTCTCCAGTGTTGATCCACAAATTTCAGGGCAATCAGATTTAGATCATCAAGGTTCTAATGCAAGAACGGAGCCTTTTTTACCACCCAAGAAGTCTAGGTGGCTTACCCAGACATTGCAAGAAGAACAAGAGCAAGTAGGAGATCCAAAGACTTCTTCTCGAGAGAGATTCCCCCCCTAAGAAGTTTCCTAATTATGTTCCAAATAAAGCCGCCCAATTTTGAGGAGGCAAATACAACACAAGTATAACAAGATGTCATGACTTAGAAGTATAACTTCATATAGAGAATGATGTCTAGGAGATTGTGTCAATCCTAGAGGGTAAATCAATGATTGATTCTAGGTGGTTGTACAAAGTAAAGCATGTAGATAACGACAACATAGAGAAGTACAAGGCCATATCCAAAGAAAGAGGACTCTCCCAAAGAGAGAAAATTGACTATGAGGAGACCTTTGCTCCAGTTTCCGTGCATGTTTCCATCAAAACCATTATGCCTCTAAGCACCCCAAGCATGGTATTCTAGGAATGACAAGTACATAAATAATTTGGCCTTCACTGTGACTATTGCCAATCACAATCTTTATTATATATTTGATAGATTTGATCTGCTTGTGTCGGTCATGTATGTAGATGACTTGATGCTTACACATAGTTCTAGGAAGCTCATTGTATGGAGCAAGACATAATTCATACACAAGTTTAACGTGAAGGGCATCAGCCTCATGGATTATTTTTTGAGTCTAGAGGTTTGACAAGGTACAAGTGAGGTCTCCCTTGTACAAAAGAAGTACACAATGGAGATTCTAAAAATATTACAAATGATAGATTATGAACCCTTGGCCACTCCTATGGTTTTGATTTTAAAGTTACATATTGTTTTGAATTCAAATTTGGCAGATTCTTCTTTAAGCAAGCGTTGATTGGTTCTCTTATGTATCTAGTGAATGCCAACCTTGATATTTGTATTGCAATGAACACTTTGAGCCAGTACATGGCTGCGCTAAGGTAGATTCATGTGCTTCCATATCTGAGAGGCATAGTTCATTATGGTCTAAGGCATGTGTGAGATGGTGAGTTGATGCTAGATGATTTTGTTGACTTTAATTGGACAGGAGATGCAAGTGGCAAGACTAATATCACTTTGGGTTCAAGTATGATATCTTAGCTCCATGGAGAGCAAGGGGCAGTGCCACCTAGTTCAACAAAGGCAAAGTAGATGGCAGAGAGTTTTGTTAGTTGTGAGACAATCTTGCTTTGCAAGTTGATAGCAAAATTGTCTGATAAGATGTTGGAGCCTATTATGGTAAGTCATGACTCAAATAGGGTAGGAGATGCACATGACCAGAAGAATACTATAGGGCTCTATATCAGTTGGGTTTAGGGTTGAAATCTTGGTTCCAGAAGAAGTGGGTGGTAGTGGCACCTAGTTTGATAAAGGCAAAATAGATGGCAGCTAGTTCTGCTAGCTATGACAGCATCTTGCTTCGTAAGTTGATAACATAATTGTCCAATTAGATGTTGGAGCTTACATTGGTATATACTATACTATGACAATCATATCTGTATTTGATTCTCAAAGAATGCAATGTTTCATCATCACTCTGAGAGTATATAGATATCTAATATCATTTCCCTAAAGACAAACTTTATAAGGGAGAAACAGTTCTTGAGTATGTCCCTTTGGATCCCCAAGTTGCAAAAAAAATTATTAAGCCCCTACCTAATTGGATGTTTGAGATGTTGTGGAGAGAGACTAGGCTTGGTGTAGAATACTTCCCTTGCAAGGAGGGAGTGTTAGAGTTGTACCTTGATTGTTGGGTTAGTTTTCTCCAACACGGCATGTAGTGATCACAAATCTCTTGCATCGATTTTTCAGTAGCATTCATGGCAGATTGAGGCACACTAATTACTAGCATTACCAATATAAATGAGCGTGGAACAAGCTTTCCTTGGGTGTTGCACTGTGATTATGTCGGGGGCAGTGAGAGAGAGTGCACATGTATGTCTCTAGTGTGCATGCACCAGCATCATTCATTTCCAGTTTTAGAACTGTTGTTTAAAAATTAAGTTTCCCGAGATAGATAGATATCTTTTCTATATTGGAATTTACTTTTCCACTTTTGATTCCAGTGCACAAGCTGAGGAGTATTTTCCATGTTTAGAACAGAGTGCATTATCGTAGGAGGTGGTGCATGCCTCTATGCATGCTTATATCTCTTAGTGGACATACATTTCCAGGAAATTTTCTCCATGCAGGAGCACACACCTTCCTAGACTAAATTAGGGTTAGGGTACAACTATGTGAACCTCCGCGTACATTTGGATCTGTCCATATGCACTGTAACCCTAAATCAGCCTATTCTCTAAAGAAGATGAAGAATGCACCACCGTTTTAGTGTATTTAAGTTTTGAGCTATAGCAGTGTAAATCTTCTTTTCCATTTTCAATTGAAGATAGTTGCAATATTTAGAGTCAATTTCAGTTTGTGTTTTTTTTGTTCAAAATTCCAGCCATATGTGTTTGTAGATTAACATTTAAAAGCTTCTTGTTCTGCTTCAAGGTTTTCAATTCTTAGCTAACTGCAGAATCTGCTTACCATGCTCTCAAATTTAACAGTAGGGGCAGAACCACGGAAAGCTGACATAGCTGGCCCAAACAAACAAGCGGCCAGATTAGGGGACAACTATACAACCGTGCTTCCCATTTGGCTAGACTTAAAGAGTAGGTTTACGAAGTTAGTAAACCACATGCTCTACATGGTTAGCTCAATCGACTTCCTCATCTCTCTGCGTTCCAACAGCCTCAAGGTCTCCAGTTAAGAAGCCCATGAATTCCGAAGACGAGTAATCAGCTGCCATTTTTCAGCACTATGTTCTCTTGTCACCTGCGAAAGCCCATTATAAACTTCACATGTGAAGAAATGGCAGGTGTCTAAAAATTATTCATTCATTTTTGTAATATGTGGCATGCATATTTGCTTAAACAATTCACTTTCACATGCTTTTAGTAGTCATTTGTCTTTCTTCTGTTTTCTGCTCTCAATTTGGATGACACCGAAACTGCCAGAATTGTGTGTTTAGGGACCTAGTTTCAAAGTAGATATTTGCTACTGGCTTCTCCAGGTAAATCATGTATCATTGTGTCTTGACAAAATGAAGTCTTCTTTAATGATCAAAAAAGCAAACCCTTCTCACATGTATATTAGAAAGCTTAGTGATAAGGCGTTCACGATGCATATATACTGTATTTCCTGCTCTTGCCTAGAAAACATAGCCTTCTCACCCTTCTTTCCTAATATTTAACAAATTCTAGTACCAAAATACTTTGTGAGCTTTGGTTGTCTGATTCCAGCCACCATCATCCAATCTTCTAACATAATGGGAAAGACAGCAATCAAAACCTACAATGTGCAAAATGCTTTTATTGGGGGGAATGCTGCTTATAGCTGTCCTTTGATTAAGCAGCCACACTATGAGGGGCGTTTTATACCATCAAATTCGCCCAGGACTTGACCCCGGCTTCATCTACAAACACTAAAGGGGTTTTGCACCCCGATCTCAGTGTTAATACAAGTTCGACCACCTCACAACTTGCAAGGTGTTTTGCACCCCCATCTCAGTGTTAATACAGGTTCGATCACCTCGCAACTTGCAGCTAAAAAAACAAAACAATGAGCCTAGAATGCATGTTTTCAGACCATTGGATAAACCTAGTAAGGTCGTGATCAACCCTCTAATACTGAATTAACAATATTTCAACGGTAATCAGGAAACATTTACAACAGGGAAAGTTCATGTTTTGGGGACAATTTCAGGACATTAATGCAAATGGAACACTGTTGAGCTGCCAAAATTGGAAAAAGGGTCTAAAAATTGCTAATTCTCCAACCAAAAGATTATTAACATATGGAAAAGCATAAAACAATGGGTACATATCGAAATCTCAGTACTTCACTGAGACTTACATCTTTTAAACGGCCATCATTACTATCCTATCACATAATAATCCAAGTGGGTATTTTGCTCTGCAACTTAATGATTAAAGGGCGTGATCTCCTGCACAAGCCTGTTCAAGAAAAATGTTATTCACATCACATTCTAAAATACTTCTGCTACAAATAGAGGACAACCCGCAAACATAAACATGTGTGCAATATCGAGGGAATGGAGGAAACAGCAAATCCTGAACTGAACTAAGTTGGGATGAAGAACTTGCCTTGAGTATGGATAAAAACACAGCCACTTCCAGTTTAAGATTCCGTTATTTCTGCGTCGCAAAAAATGCTTCATGCCCCAGCAGTATCTACTTTAAACACGACGTGAGGTGAAGATCATGAAATGGGATTCGATGAAAAGAAGCCTTGTCCATAGCCATAGTCGCAGTAGCCATGGGCAGGCAACGCATCGAAAACTTGAGTGTTACGACAAGAGGCTGTGCTTGTCTGTGTTGGAGCTCTTTATGAAGGCTGGCTTTGGTCCCCAACCTAAACATGAGGCTCGGGAGCTCCTGTTTTTTATATTTTCCTATTTCTTGTGTTTTTCGTATTTTCCTTATTTTTGTTATCGGTCTTCGTCTTCGCGGAAAGACGAGTGTTCGACGAAGTTGCAATCTAAGTTCCATGGTCGTCCGCTAAGACCGGTCAAACGGGCTACAGCGCTCAATTAAGTTAAATTCTTTTATTCCGAGTTACTTGAGAGACCTAAAATTCTCACTGTTATTGTTAATTTTTATCAACTCAATTGTAAAATATGGTGCTGAAAAATGCCAAAAGAAGTATGGACTCTGTATGCATTTCATTTTGGAATGAGGGTAGATATTTGGTTAACTAGTTTGGGATGATTTATTTAGTGAGAGGTTTGTCCAGAAGTTGGGAGCGTTTATTGTGAGGCTTCACAAGAAAAGCGTTGAATACATAAATACATCAATCAGAGGCTTTACAGGGCCAATACATCAACGAGAGGCTTCACAGAGAGTTCTGATTAGGGTTCACAATCAGAGGCTTTACAGAGAAAGGGCCGAATACATCAACGAGAGGCTTCACAGAGGATTCACAGGAACCAGATGAAAAAGCAATCCAATCAGATGAAAAAGCAAGAAAATGACCGAATACATCAACCAGAGGCTTCACACGAAAAAGGCAAGAAAAAGGGCGAATACATCAACAAATGAAAAAGCAGTCCAACCAGATGAAGAAGCAATCCACCCCATAGGTTATCAACCAGATGAAAAAGTAGTCCAACCAGATGAAGAAGCAATCCGCCCCATAGGCTATCAACAAGATGAAAAGGTAGTCCAACCAAATGAAGAAGCAATCCGCCCCATAGGCTCTCTTAACCCTCATGGATGTTTAAATAAATTTCTTTTTTTCTTTCTTTCTTGAGTAGCTAATTTTTAAGTTCTTTTACATGGCGGAGTTAGTTCTTATTATAACTTAGTTGTTGGGTTAGTAGTGGAGATGATCATTTGTTTTATTCATGAATGTAGGTTGACTAATGACTTATTCAAGGAAAATCAAGTTATCTAGAATTACCTCATTAGTAATTCAGGGTCCAAGCTTTCACTCCTTTCATATACCTCTAGATTTTATGTTTTTATGTTGTTATTCTATTTTTTTACATCCAAAAAACTAATTATTAGTTAAGTAGAAACAATCTTAAAACATACCTCAAGACTCATTCATAACTTATATAGGTAACGAGAGCACATATAATAAACCAAACATAGTAAAAGTCCAAACTTAGTAGTTATTATGTAAATTAACCTAAAAAAATCTAATAAATATTTTAATCAAATTAATTAATTAATTTATTAACTTAAATTATTTAAAATTATTAATATAATAAATATTAAAATCAATTAAATAATAAATTATATTTTTATTAAATATATAAATGTGATAAACAAATTTAATCCGTAAAGACCATAATAACATAATTAATATAATATATAAAATATTAATGTTAAAAAAATTAATATATTTTAATATATCTAACATTTCTACCTACATTTTAATAACAAATTTCAGTAAACTGAATGGAAAAAATTATATTTAACTTTAATTGTTTAAACACTTCATTTATTTATTTGTTAAAAATTTAAATATTTTAGGGAAAAAATAAATAAAATTTTGTATTGAAATTTTGAAACATAAAATATTTTGCGCAGATATTAATGTATCTTAAAAAATATATACTGCAAGGAAATGTTTTTAATGAGAAAACTTATAAAATAAAAAGAGGCACAAGATAATAGATATTATTATAATTTAAATTATTTATATTATAAATTAATATATAATATAATATCATATAAAATGATAGAATGGGTGAAAAAAAATTATTAAATTCAAAAAATAATTATAATAATATATTTTATATTGATTAAATCTGGACAGAGTTTTCAAAGTTATCTTAAAAATATATAGTTGACGTAATTTCAAGATTAAATATTTTATTTGCTTAAAATTGAAAAATATTTTAGTTAGTCTAGATCTATTTTAACTTAAGTTTCAGTTTATTAGAGGCCAGAGGGATTAAATCTCAAAGGCATTTTATTTTTTAATTTTTAATTTTACTTATCCAATCTATGTTAATGATTATTAATTTTATTTTTACAATTTTAATTATTAAGGTGAGGTAATATTATATAGAATAATAGAACATTATCACATATCTTCCATACTAGATTGGAGAATGTCTCTCTCTTCAATAATTTCAGGGGTAAAAATGGTTACAAATTTATTTATTTTTGATAATGAGGACATGGCTTCGTCTAATTATTATATATTTAGATTTTTAGTCGAAAGATAACTCGAATTTTTTGGTATTTAAAACTAATGGAACACTTGGATTATGCAAACTTCACAATTCAAACTTATAATTTTAACAAATCCATATCAAATTTGGGAAAAATTAACCAAAAAATTATACCAAAAAATCAAAACTTAAAAAAAATTCAACTAATTCTTAAAACATTACCTTCAATTTTAATTTTTCATATTAAATCATATTATATTTTAAACTTATTTTTTTATTATATTTTCGTTGGACTCTCTTTTGCATTTGGTTTTTTCTTGTTAAACCTAGCCATGCTTTATTTCAAAATCATATTTTTTATTATTTATATATATATAATTTATAATATATATATATTTCAATCTTTATTTTATTTTAGGTAATGTTTAACTTAATTCTTCTCCACTCAGGTTTATTATTATATTCTACAATATTTTTTTGAATTTATATTTTTTTGTAATTTTTGATAACTATTAATTATTTAATATTTATTTTTAATAATATATTTTAACTATTTTGTAATTTTTTTTTTATGTTATAACTTTCCTATCTCAATAAATAAATTATTATCATAAATATATTACCAACTCCAAAAGTTGAATATTTCAAAACCACCTCTATAATATATTTCTGTAAAAACAAAATTCAACCATCATAATTAATGATAAAAACATATTCATTTACCATTAATATATTTATTAAATAAAGCAGTTGTCTGTAATGCGATTTTTTGAAAGCTTTTCTGGTGGGTTTTTCCGGTCAAAATCCCGCAGCGAAATAGCAAGTTTGATAGCTAGTTTCCGCACAATCAAAGTGTCCCAGGGTTTTTCAGGTTATTGAATCCAAATATGCAGTTAAAAAACCATTTTAACTACAACAAATCAAAATTTAAGCTCAATTTCTTCCGCCGGATTCCGTCACTAAAACTAGCTAGACTCCATTACTTACCATATAGCAAGTAAATTTGACCTAATTAATCAAACTTGCTTTTAAATCATTATTTATTTATAATCAACATGCGCAAATATGATCTAAGTTCATTGGATCACTCTGAATTCTGACATGCGTACAAAATGATGAACCCTAACCTACCACCAACATGATGTGAAGTGTGTTGGCCACGATCACAACGTTGTTATAATTATATAAAGACACTGACTCTGTTTCTTTCTATTTTACAAAGGTGTGAAACCAAAAAAGGTCACTCTCAAATTGCATGTGGTTCTAATAGCATATACGTAACCACCAAGTAATATCTAGTCGTAGTTCATTCTCCATCACCAAATTTAGAACTTGCTCTATTTTTCATTTTCGCTCGTATTTTATTCTAGTGGTTAAGGTTTGCTCTAATGATTTGCCTCGGGAGCTCTCTAGGTGGTTCTAATTTTGTGGGGTCAATTTAGATCAAGTCATCAAAACTTTGATGTATGAGATTTTAAATAGAGAGACGGGTCTAATTATAGCGACATTAATTCAACACGGTATCAAAACTTTGAGGTGCAGAGCTCACGAACGTGCGTGACCAAGTAAATGCATTTTGCCACGACTCTACAACCCATGGGTGGTTCGTTATACTTTCGCAAGGATGTGACGGTATGGATTAAAAAATGAAAATTTTGTAGTGGGGTTTTGGTTGGCTTCGCAGAATCTAAAAAGGATATTTGTTAGGAGAGTAAAATATTTATTTATTTATTTGGGCAAGTTTATTGAGCTGATAATTTTGTTTGGAATATAATTTTTTAGATTAGCTGGAATCTAGTAATTTTTGGATTGTAAAATCTTAAATTTCTAGTGGATTGTAAGATTTTAAATTCTTACTGTTTTAATTATGATTTTAACATTAAAAATGGATTCAACATCATTAAAAGCTTTCGGGGCACCATAACTTAACAACTAACTATAATTTTTTAGGGTGGAATTGGCATTTTATTTTGTTAATTTATTGAGATTTGTTAGAGATTTTTTAGAATCTAATTTGACAACAACCTACAATTTTTTTATGGTGAAATTGGCATTCTATTAGGTTAATTTATTGAAATTTGCTAGAGATTTTTTAGAAACTTAAATTTGAGTTGTGTATTCTACAAATGTTTCTAGGGTTTTTCAAGTCACTCAATCTTCTTATGCATTCAAAAATATATTTTAAATAACAAGAAATCACAATCTAGCCCAAAATTACATAGTCAATTTTGGCCAAAATAAATAAAAATAAAAACATCTAATACTTAAACTATGCATGTAACACCTCGAATTTATATTAAATAAAAAATAAAAAAATCCTCCTCAATTACCATAGTTAATCTTTAATCTTACCCTATGCAATACACAGTTTATTTTAATTTTAATGGAGTAATCAATGACACAATGGACTCTTGTGTATTAAGGATTTGAATTAAATATAACCTAGGTCCATCTGCATGGTTATCTGTCCGATGTCATGGATGCGCTCCACCTGTCCTCACCTCGGTAGAGGTGATGACTCTTCCCCTTGGGTTTGATTAAATGCAGAGGTGAAAGGTTTGAATGCTGCATTTGGTCGATACAGGTGGCTCAGACATGGGAAACCTAACCGGAATGTAAAACCCTAACCTTACCTCTTTATCCCATTTCGCTCTGTCGGAGGCGAGAAGGGTGAAGCTCTGTAACGAGCAGTGTATGAAGCAATGGAATGAGGGTTTCTACTTCTACCTCTGCATGCCATCCTACGATTCTAGAAACAAATGGTTATCGCCTTCAGACAAGCAACAACAACGAGGTAAGTTAACCAGATATAGTATTTGATTGTATTCACAGTTACCCTCACTCCTTCTCAGTGATATTGACCCCAACGTTTGTTGCAGGCATGTTCAGGTGGATGGTTTCGGCTCTTCCCTCGACCCCACTAGCCGAACAGGAATACCCTTCTGCCGCAGAGACCAGGTTTGCTCTACTCTGGAACACCCTTTCTTATTTTTTTCCTTCTAGGCAGTCGTTGTTGACATTCCGATGTTGCCTTTCAGGTATGCAGTGCTCCAACGATGGCACAGCTTCTCTCAGGTACTAATATCATTAGCATAGTTTTATTTAAGTATTATCCGCAAGTTAATCTTCCCTATGACTACCTTTGACGGGTTTTCTTGATGGGTTTCATAGGTAATAACTCAAGCCTGATTCCAGAGCTAATGAGACTTCGAAAAGGATCTATACCTAAGCTAAAATTCTTTGTTATTTACAGGTTGTTTATACTTCTCAAATCGACAGCATGCTTGACAAATAACTAGGTTCAGCTCCACATTTGAGGGTGGGAGGGTTTGTTGGCTCTCGGCACAACCAAACCCTCACCATGACCTAGAATTCGCAAATGTTATAGGAATGATGGATATGTTGATTGGTTATGGATAATTTGGATTCGCAGCTTGACTTCCTGGATTATACTGAAATTTTCCGAATGGTTTTCGAACTAAAATTATTTATAGATGTTGCTTAATGTATACGCTGCCAAATGTAACTCTATTTATTTTTTTTCTTTGATTGTATTGAATGTTTGTTGGGTTTTATGGACAACCTTCTCCAAGTCTCAACCCTTTCCATAGCAAGCCAGGTATATGAATAGATTTACGAAAATATGAATGTGTCTTGTATAATGAATGGAAATGACTGAGCCAAGATTCGAAACAGAGGAATATTTAATATTTGATATAGTTCTTAAGACTTTCAGTTTATATAATATTGTTCTTCCTCATGGTTTCTAATGGCAATACCTATTCGTGAATAAGAAAATGCCTGCATAGTAAAAAGTCATGCATGTAAGTTGAATCTTGAATATATGCATAGTAATGAGTCATGCATGTATGTTGAATCTTGAATATGTGCATAGTCATGATATATATATATATATATAATATATTATAATATATATATGAATCTGATTTCGTTCCTATTTTACAATTGAAAGAAATTTGTGCCTTCAGGCTGCAAGCCTTTCTAAGTTGGTAAAGTAATGAATGCTCTGTTTGCTTCTTCCTTGCTAATCCGGTATTTAAATTTACAAATAAATTTAATTGTTTCCGTTCTCAAAAATATGTACAGTTAACAGAGTCTAAGCAGGGATTGTAACTCTACTGTCATTACATTTGTCTTTAATACATCAACGTATTAGTTAGGTTTGTAAAATTAAAATACTGCATGGTTTAGATTTAATCATAAAATAAAACTAGAGAGAAATTATGGCATCAATTCTTCTCTATGATGAATGTAACTGGGTATACAAAATGTTATCCATAATTAGTAGTATCTAGCTTAAAGACAGAAGAAAACGAGACCATTACTCCTAGTACACACCATTTAATTGTCAGTAATAAATAAAATCCTTTGGTACTTCTCTGTTCTGATTTACTTATACTATGCAATGAATAATCTTTCTGGAAGGTCTCATCACCCAGCCATGGACTTGGCAATCATGTCCATGGTCCTCCATCAAGCACTTCCTACTCCTAATAGTTAGAATAAAAGCAGTTGGGTATCTTGGGCGTCAGGAATACTGTCTAGCCTCAAGTTGCATACCCATTCAATTATTTTGCCATAATTCAAATCTTCCCACTGGTATCACAACCGAGCTCAAGGAACAATTTTCCTACAGCCCCCTTGCTGCCCTTTCCTTTTCCCTTTTGGCAAAAAGTGACGGTAATAGTTTTTAGCTATTCTAGGAGTTGTTATAACTGTTTTGTATTTAGTCTTTTCCTTAATTAACCTTGTTAAATTTCTTTAAACAAAATGTCATGATACTTGGCTTTTCCGGCCTTAACTTCTTTAACAACATGTTAAGTGAATCTAAAAGTTTCTAAGTTTTGCATAAACTTGGTAAAAATAAAAGTAAATATGATGCAACAAAAGGGTGTTGCAACTCTCCCCCCTTATGAGGAACACCGTCCTCAGTGTTCTTCTAAGAAAATAATGTCGGATAGGCCTGCAATATGATCTCCTCTTCTTCCCCAGTGGCCTCCTCCTGGCCAAAGTGCCTCCATTGCACGTTAACCCGGGGGATGGTTCGCTTTCGCAAGTTGGTTTCTCTCCGATCTAGAATCGAAGAGGCTCTGCCAGGAACTCTCCCTCGGGCTCGACCTGCACAAATCATAATTGATAGTTAGAATTGCGCCAAATAACAATTTCGACTTTACGTATTCATTTGTTCCTATTACTTGTATGTTTTCCCAGTTAATTATATGTTGAGGGTTGTGTACATATTTTTTTATCAAGGATACATGGAAGACATTGTGAACCCGGATGTGGCTTGGAAGTGCTAATTTATATGCCACTAGTCCAATTCGTTCTAGAATTTGGAATGGTCCACAATACCGTGGTGCCAGTTTGGCGCAACCCTTCCATTGTAGAGTGATTTTCCGAGGTTTAACATTTAAGTATACATGATCCCTTATCTAGAATTCTTTATGAGTCCTCTTTTTATCCGCATAAACCTTTTGCCTATCTTGTGCGGCCTTTAAGTTTTGACAAACCTTTTTCACTGTGGCCTCCATTTCAGCTAACATATTCAGACTCACTGCTAACTTATTAACCGAGTTATTCCAGTCTGTGGGTACCTGACACTTCCTTCCATACAATACCTCAAAAGGGCTCATGCCCAGTGACTCATGATGACCATTGTTATACGCAAACTCTACTAAATGGAGGTAATCCTCCCACTTGTGGGTTTGCTGCATAATGAACATTCTTAATATATCTTTGAGGACTTGGTTTACTCGTTCTGTCTGGCCATTCGTTTGCAGATGGTAAGCGGTACTGAATTGAATCTAAGTACCCAACCCAACAAAAAGGGTTTTCCAAAAAGCAGATGTGAATTTTACATCTCTGTCGGAAATCGCAACCCGAGGTATCCCATGTAATTGGAAGATTTCATTCATGAATATATCTACTATCTCTATTGTCTTGCAGGTGGATTTCACCAGTATAAAATGGGTTGTTTTACTCAGCTTATCTACTACCACCATAATTGAATCATGTTACTTTCTAGTGCAGGGTAATCTTGTAATGAAATCTAAAGTAATCGTATCCCATTTCCATTCAGGAATGGGTAACGATTGTAGGAGACCCGCGGGATGTTGATGCTCTGCCTTTACTAACTAACATTCCAAACACTTGGATAAGTATTCCACAACATCCTTTCTTAATCCTAGCCAGAAGTAACTTTTCTGGATAGCTGTTAAAAGTTTCTAATATCCTGGATGGGTGGCATAAGGCTTCCTATGAAATTCATCCAATAATAATTGCTTAACAGAATTTTGATTGGGAACATAAATTTTGTTCCCGAATGTCAGCAATTCTCCAGAAGTTATATCATAATTAGATTGTTCTCCCTTTTTCCAATCTTCTACTACTTGTTGCAATAGAAAAGCATATTCTGGATCCTTTAGGGATGCTTCCTTGATAATTTCAAGGAGGTTAGAGTGTGCATGACTGAGTTGTATCTCATTGACACAATGCATTTTCTGTTTAATGCATCAGCCACCTGGTTTTCTTTTGCTTTAAGATGTTTCATATCGAAGTCGAATTTGCTTAGAAATGCAGTCCACCAGGCCTGCCAAGCATTCAAACTAGACTGATTAAATTTTTTTGTTAAACTGCTATAGTGTCGCCACATTTTAAGTGCATGTACAACTGTTGTTAACTCTAAATCATAAGCAGAGTACAGATGTTCATAGTCCTTCAATTTACATGATTCATATGCGATGACCTTTCCATCTTGAGTCAATACTCCACCAACTCCTTCCTTACTCGCATCTGTGCAAACAACGAATGATTTTTCCGGATATGCTACTTTCAACACTAATGTTGTGGTGAGTAGCTGCTTCAGCTGCTCAAAACACTGCTGGCATTCTGCTGTCTAATGGAAAACACACCCTCTTTTCTATAGGGAGGTCATAGGAAAAGCTATTTTTGAAAAAAATTAATGAATCGATGATAATAACCTGCCAGACCTAAAAAGGATCTTATATCAACAACATTTTTCGGGGCTTCCCATTCCATTATTGTTTTTATCTTCTCTGGGTCAACCGTTATGCCCTCTGCTGATATAACATGACCCAAATACTAAATTTTATCTTTGTTAAAATTGCACTTGCTATATTTAGCGTATAGCTGATTATCTCGCAAAATTTGGAACACGGTTCTTAAGTGTTGTTCGTGTTCCTCCTGATTTTTTGAATAAATTAATATATCATCTATAAAAATCAGCACAAATTTATCTAGGAAAGGTTGAAATATACTGTGCATTAGGCTCATAATAGTAGCTAAGGCGTTTGTAAGGCCGAAAGGAAGTACTACAAACTTGTAATGACCATAGCGAGTTTGGAAGGTAGTCTTACAGATGTCTTCGTCTATTATTCAAATTTGGTGATAATCAAATCTTAGATCGATCTTATAGAATACATTGGCCCCCTGCACTTTGTCAAATAAATCCTCAAACCGAGGTAAAGGATATATATTTTTAACAATGAGTTTGTTTAGCTATCGGTAGTCAATGCACAGCCTTAAAGTCTTATCCTTCTTTCGAACAAACAGTACCAGGGCTCCCCATGGTGATACACTTGGATGAATGTACCCGTTGTCTAAAATCTCTTGCAACTACATTTTGAGTTATCTTAACTCAGGGATGCTCATGCGGTAAAGGGATTTTGGAACCGGGGTTGCTCCAGGTATGAGTTCGATAGTAAAATCGATGTCACATCTAAGGGGCAGCCTGGGAATAGTTTCTAGAAATACATCCAAGAATTCTTGGATTACAGGGTTGTTTTCTAAAGAAGTCATCTTGTTTTTCTCATTAGAGTATCCTACCTAAAAATGTAAATCTGAGAGCCTTTTCTAATGCATTTCCCCTGTTGCTTAGCAGTGATGGGGAATAACTTCATGCTTTTCTGGATTCTCTGAGTTTCTTTTCTTTGCCCTAGTTTTGTAAGGTAGTTCACATATTTCTTTTTTCAATCCACTAAGGACCAACGTCCTTGTAACCAGTCCATTCCTATGAGTACATCGTAGGAACTTAGGGGTAATATATTTAGATCAACATGAATGAGCTGCCCTGAAACTAAGATAGGACAATTTTCTGATTTGGCATACACCTTCCTCTTAGCTCTGGTGGCTAGTTGTACTAGCCAAGATTTCTTAAATTTGCTACTGGGCAGCTGACATTTTTCTACCACCTTGGGGCTAATATAACTCAGGTTAGCACTTGGATCAAATAAAACAAAAATAGGTTGATTAGCAATCATACCTTCGCACTTGATCATTGTGGGCTGGTATTCTACCTGATGGTTGTCCAAAGTGGCATTAATTATGGGCATACTCCTTGCTATATCTCCAACTGTAGAAGCTTCTTGCATGTTGAAAAGTTGTTCAGTTCGGGCTTTGTGTGGGCAGTTCTTATAATAGTGAGATTCTTCACAGCCCCAGCATTGGAGAGGTGGCCTAGGTGGCTATTCGGTCACAGGATTATTAATTTCCTTTATCTGTTTGCTTTCAGGGTATGTTGGAATCTTGGGTGGATTTCTAGAAAATTTTCCAAAGGTTCTCTGTTGACTATTCTGACCATTTCCAAACTTCTGCTATCTATTTGGGGGTATATTCCTCATTTTTCTGCGTGAATTTCCTTTGGGTGCCTCATTTTTTTGTTTCATCTGCTGGTAATAGATACGGGCCTTGTGCACCACATCGTCCATTGATCTTGGATAGTCAAATTCCAAGTTTTCCTTCATGAAATTAGGTAGATTGCTGATAAATCGTTGAATCTTTGCTTTCTCCTCCTACATGTATGGAACATATCATAGCAAGGAGGTGAACCTCTTCACATATTCGTCCATAGTCAAGGTTCCCAACCTTAACTACTCATGGAACTCCTTCACTTTTTCATCGTAGTAACGCTCAGTCAAGTATTTATCCTTAAAATGTTTCTGGAATTCTTGCCATGTCACTTGTTCTTCACCAATCTCCTCATTGTCTTTATTTCTGTTGAGATTGCAACAAGACGATGGAGCTTAGTGAAAAGAGTCGCCTTCACTAAGTGGGCCCGCAGGCTATTTTTGGCGCAAGTCTATTTTTAGACTATGTCTATTTTTAGACATATGGATCATGTCTATGGATTGTAGGTCGCTGTTTATGAATGATTGATCAAGTTGAGAAAATAGATGGACTTCTATTTTTGACCAAAGCGGAGTGACAACACAACGGAGAGACTGCCAGTCAAAAATAGAAAAGTCAAATATTATTAGCTCACAATAATATTTAGACTATAAACTTTGTCTTATTCTCTTGGAGCACTTCAGAATGAGCTACGGATGTGGTACATGCAGATCCCAGAAGGAAATACGTGGTTACCTATGGGATGACTAATATTTGCATGCAGGACTTCAGTTAGAACTCAAGTGAGTTGAGTTTAGTGGACTGGAGGTGCAGTTGATGGAGTTGTGTTCAGTTTAGCTTTGTTAAATTGGTTGTATTTAGTCTAACTGGCAAATAGACTAGAGATGAGTTGGGTGAATTAGTTATTAATTAATTCACAAGTTATTAACTCAT
Source organism: Pinus taeda (assembly GCA_000404065.3). Classification (NCBI taxonomy): domain Eukaryota; kingdom Viridiplantae; phylum Streptophyta; class Pinopsida; order Pinales; family Pinaceae; genus Pinus; species Pinus taeda. The sequence continues at coordinate 52,150 of APFE030184649.1, forward strand.
AATACAACTAATGAATACATCAGTTAACTCAGTTGCATGTCAGTGCATGTTCGGTTCAGCAGGGACAGGTGTTAGAGAATCAGATTGCTATCAGTTGTGACTATAGTTGTGCATCAGATCTTGCAC
>APFE030184660.1:0-14086 GCA_000404065.3 Pinus taeda
AATCCTATACAGGTCAAGAGGAGCCCTAAGTGAACTGCAAAGGAGCAACCATGGTTGGACCAAGACAACAAGAAACAAAGACACAAGCCTGAGATACCTAATACAAAACCTCACATGGGCTTATGGTGGTAGTGATAAACGATGTAAAAAAATTGTATGTACCATTGTTGACATGTAGAGTAATAGTGCCAAAGTTAGGCCTTGCATATATTAATTATAAATGGAAAATTTCATAATTTCATGCATTTTTTAGCCATATTTTTAGGGTTGACATCTAGGATTTTGTAGCTTTTTGTGCATTTTCAACCATTAGAAACTGTTAACCTTTCCCTTGTTTTCTCTTTTATAACCTTTGGACTTTTTGTTGATAACACCCTTAACAGGTTAATTTCAATTGTTGTTGTAAGTTTTGCATGCTATAAAAAGTGTTTATAAATTTATGGTGGCTAGTGGGAAAACTAACCTGAAAATATATAGGACTTATCTTGACCTCTTAGGCTTAGTTAGTGGTTTCCTTCAACCCATGATCTCTCTCTTACCTCAAACCTGTCTTTATTTAAAACCTTTCTTGGGTGTATAACTTAACAAGCTCCTTAGAAACAATCTGACTTAGAATCTCATAGTCACTAACCTCTAAGTTATATTAGGGAAGCCTCCCTTATAGTGATAACATCTAATTGCAAAATAGCAAGGGTTGAAGGGAGAAGCCATTAAGGTGAAAATGGTGGATGATCTCTTTGTTTACCTAGACTTGGATTGTCTAGTGAGGCTTTACACTAGGCTACTAGAGTTTGTGGTAGCATTTTTGCACCATTGTCAGGGAGGAGTTGTTGGCTTGATGGGGCCTGACCCAAGTTCAGAGTTTAGCCAAACAAATCCCTTTACTATTGGCCCTTTCGGAAAAAATCCACGGAGCTTGTAAATAAGTCCACACCCTTGAGATGTCTGAGGGGTTGATTTAGTCCAACTGTGAATGGTTTCACGTAGGTCACTTCATGCACTGCCCTAACCTTGTGAGGCCTTCATGATATGTTATAATTGCCTTCATGCAACCCTAACCAAGGGTTGAGGTGCTTTCGTGTTGCTAAGGCAACAATTTGTGCTATTTCCCTAAGTTACACTACGGATCTTACTTATCTTCTTATAACTATTATTTAACTTCACGTAAACATATACCTTATCTTATATTCACTTACTCAACACAATCATATATGTTCACGCAACATATAAATAACAGAAATGGAATTTATACCGTATACATTCAATGCAAAAACGGTAAATAAATACACAGGAATGGTATAAAACTTCTCTTTATTAATGTTTCAATCAATTATAGACTCAACCTACCTTGCGCACTCAGCTGCAGACTCCTAGGCCTCTACGCACTCAACTGTAGAGCCTTCTCCTACTCTACGACCCAACGACTCGACTCTACACTTAGATAGGACTCAATTCTTTGTCATTCATTCATGACTCTAATTCTCTATCCTTCTTCTTTACAACTTAGAGCCGTGCTCTATTTATACAATCCTATGGTTCGCAGACCATGGGTAGATCTCTAAAGTTGACATTACATTACAAAAATGAGGGCGGACAACCCTATGACTTATTTACAAGCTCGTGCTCCACGCCCACAAATGTGAAGTCTTTACATCAGATTTAGTCAAAATCTGGGCTTTAAGCCCCAAAACTTCCCTTGGGGAATCCCATGACCAACAGGCCCCCAACACAAACATTGTGACTCACCCTCGAGTCACTCTGTTGGTGTGGAGATCTTCGACTTCAAAAGATCAAACAAATTAGGGTTCATGAATCTCTGGGCGAGCAATAGCTCAATTCTCAAATGGCCAAGTGTTGTTTGCTGGGAAGCCCTTTGCAATTTATAGTGCCTTTTAAATTCAAATTTGATTTTTCTCCTCAAATCCGGTCTGTTAATGCTCCCTTGGTGGCAGATTTTCCCAAATCTAGCTCATAAAGTTTGCCTTAAATGCCTGCCGCTTGCTCTATTTGGTCTCAAACCAAGCATCACATCATGAATAGTGACTACAACGGTCGCTTCCTAGCCGACCCGCGCAGCAGCGCAACTACCCCTACGCTGTCGCGGACCCTGTGACACCTCGCTCCTGCGTGCAGTCTTGACATCGCGTAGCTCCTCGATAGAGTAGTTTATAGTCCCGCGCCTCCTTTCAACTACCTGGAGCACTAAGACTGTGCTTCTTGCGGCTAGTCAGCTGGCCGAACCACCTGTATATGGCTTCAACTGACTACCATTTACTTTTCCTGGAAAGAGTTCACCTTTTAACTTCATCAACTGCACCGCGCCGCCATCTGCGATTTTTTTAATAACATACGGTCGCATCCAATGCATTAAACCGATAAACTTTCGATGGTAGTCCCAAGTTTATCAACGTAATCGCACTCATCCTGTTCTATCACCATGGGTTTTTTTTATTAAGAAAGTCCCTCTTTATTTCTTTCTCAAGCTTTTGGACCTTTGCTTTCGCTAGGGCGCTTTTGTCCTTAACCGAGCTTTTTCATTCGTGAGTGCTTGGAGCTTAAGATCACCCTGCTGAATCTCTTCATCTGGTCACAAGCATTCTTCTTCGAGTTCTTCCAATTGCGCGATCCTGTCTTCCAAGGCTCCACGATCCGACATATCCATGGGTGCTACTACACGCGAACTAGGCATGATATACTCCATAGGTGTTATATCATTTTCTCCATGGGCTAGTCTAGAAGGCACCTGTCCCATCAGTTTCTTGCACGTTGTCCTATAAGCCCACAAAACTGTTGGTACGCATGGGTCCCAATCACTTCACTGTGCACTAAATACCTTGTTTAGTGCTTCACACACCTTGTTAAATTCTTTCGCGTGGATAACCTTCCACGCAATTTTTCTCTCCACACTCTGTTGTTGCAATTTGAGGAGATGTTTATGCATTCCACCCCCCCGCCCCCCCCCCCCCCAACACATGCTTTATTGACCGTATTCCCCAACGTGAAGTTCATGTGCATCCATGCAGGTTGTTTTCCATATGTCAACATCCACCTGGCGAGACGTGTGCATGGATTATCTCATGCATCATACTTGTCTTTTAGTCACATATTAGGCTTCCCAAAATGCATGCACATCATTCTCCTGCATTCATGCCAGTCCTCAAAGCTCCCTTGGTGCGTACCCTACCACCTTGCGGGCATAGCGAGCAGTACCCACTTCAAAGACTGGAAGCATTGCTTTTCCGTCACTTCTCTTTCAAATCTATCCAAGAAGGTATCTACCTCACTTAACCCATCATAAGTAGGCAAGTCCCTTACTTCTGTCAATACGCAACGCAGCGACCTTGTCATCATATTACAGTTCAACGTGGTTACCTCGTGTAACCGGTTCTACCATCGCTCTATCTCCTCATTCGAATCCGAAGTGCAGGAGATTTTGCACTCCCATGAAATTCGCCCATCTGTGGTGGGATTTACCCAATCTTGCTCTCACGTGGTTATTTTGTAGATGCAGTCCAAATCATCGTCACTTTCATAGTCACGCACCGGCTTTGTATAGTGTGATCCTTCAGCAGGGTCCAAAGGTATAACTACGTGTAGTGACTTCTTTTAAAAAATCACCTTGCACTTCTTCAAATTAATCACCCCATTCATGTCAGTGGCCCAATTAATTCCAAAGAATGCGGGGTAGGGATTGCTGTCATCAACAATCTCTATTACTTTAAAGTCGGCTAGCGCACTCACTCCCTCAATATCCACGGTGATTCCCTGCAATTTCCCCATGGGTATTATCTTCTGTTGGTTCGCCATTCGCAGCTGAATAGGAGACCATTGCAGTGTAGGCCTCCCCATGCACTCCCATGTCTGCTTCGGCAAAATGTTTGCATTCGATCCTAAATCCAGAATTACTTGGTCCATCTCATATTCTCAAATCTATGTGGTTAACCTCATTTCTCTTCCCATCCTTGTCTTATGTTTTCCAATCTTTTGAACTACGCGCGGTTCTCTTGGTGCAGTCCTAGCGCATTTGCTAATGAGTTCTTGCAATCCTTTTACAGCCTTGCTATCACACAGTAGCTTCATGCATGTTTCCAAGAATCTTGTAAGCATAGATGGGTCCATTTTCGGCTCCGGTCTATCTTTGCTTCCTGAAGTGGAGGAATTAGTGAAGCTCTTCTTAGCTTCCATGAAGGTTTCCTTAGCGCTCCAAATCAAACTCTGCTTTTTCTTCGGAGCCTTGCGAACCCAAGTACTAACTTCAGGCTATTTTCCTTTATCATCTCCCATTGTGATTCCACTTTGGAGCACAATGTTCACATTTGGATCTTCCTCGCGTGGCTCAGACCTCGTCATCTACAGGTTCTGAGTCAGGGGATGTGGTAGCGCTCCCTTGTCGCGTATCCTAGATATCAGTGTAGGACAATCCTCCATCTCATGATCAAACAAGGTAAAATACAAACATGATGGACGCATTGGGTTCATAAAATCACAGGCATAATGTACCGGCCCTTCAAAATTATAGCATATCAACTGTCTGCGACCTCTTCCAGGTCCTCCTCCACCTCAGCCTCATGTGCGCTCGTGGAATCCTGTTCGCGCCACTCATGCATTCTGGTCTAGGGGTTGTGTTTTGAACTAAACTCTGTAGGTGGGAGTTCTATCCATCACGAGCTCATAGTTTCTACAAGTGCGCTCATCGTGTCCAACTGATCTACAAAAATTACAGAACAACTGTTGCAAATTTTGTGTATACTTCTGTAACAAATGGCAGTTGTCTGTAGTGTGTTTCCCTCCTATTTGACAAATCGCGCACCATAAAGAAGGTGTTGTGCTAGGTCCTGCTTGTTCCTTCGGTCTTAACAACATCGGTCCTCCTCTCGCGAGGTAATTTGTGAACACCGGGCAATGGTCCTTATCATGACCCTGACCCTTGTATTTTACACACCATACCTCTTCACGCACTTTTGGTCTAGCTGTCCTGTCTTGTTTCAGACTCTGCATCTCAAGGCATAAGTTTTTCAACTGCACATGGATCTGTTGAAATCCCAAGTTAAGATCCTACATCGAGGTCTCATGCAGCCTCATCATGATCTATAAGGCCTCTGCCTTAGTCATTAACTTCTGTTGCAATAGCAAGCTCCTCAGATGTGGTGTTAGCGATGTTACAAACCATTCACGGTGTTGTTCATCCATCAGATTCATATTACCTTCACGAATCATACACTTCAACCTTTGATCCAACTCCCAAGGAGTTTCGCCTGGTAGCATTGTGATTTCTTTGAATCCAATGATCGACTGCACCTCTAACATTGGCCTGCTAAATTCTTTGTTTAGTGCTACTTGGATATCCGTGATCCCTGCATTCAGATTATCATTGGAGTGTTTAATATACCAAGTTAGCGCGCGGTCCTGTAGAGCACTGACCAACATCGCTTTCTTTATATTGTCATCTGTAACTCCCTGCGCGTCCCATACAACCCTTATCACAAACCAAAATTGGTTCGGATTCTCATTTCCTACTCCCTTGAACATAGGCAATTTTATTGTGCTTGCCATATTGACTCGTGGTGGTGGTACAGGTGAAGATGGAGGTGAAGGTGGTGAAGCTAGTGGCGGTGTGGGTGGGGGTGGTATGCACGGAATCATCTACCTTATCAAATTGATCTCACTTCATGGAGAGACCTTCATGAGCTCTTCCTCGTCCCTTCACGAAGGTGAAATCAAAGGGCTATTCTTTGGTCCCTTACTTTCTTCGTTTTTGTAGGTTTTTCCACTTCGCGTAGCTCCGTAAATTGAGGTAATTGCATGACACTCTTTTCACACAATAACATTTTAATCCAAGTATTCAGAGACTTTACGTACTTACCTCGTGGTCCTTTGAGAAATTCTCGCTCTACCTCGTTGTAGCTAACTGAGGTATCTACCACAAACTCAGTAATGAATCTTCCTATAATTCGTTCGAGCCAATGATCAATAGCGTGTGCGATATTATCCTCCAATGCCTCCAATCTACACACCAACTCTGGGGTCCACACAATAGGATTGTTGAGTTTCCACCTTCCTTGGCTATCTTCTAGCTTCATGATCCACTCGTACAGCTCAATAGGCAAAGATGCGAAGAAGATTTTGTGGATCTTTGTGTACAGGTAGAAATCTAACCACTCTTCTTTTGACAGTCGCGGATTCATGTTTTCTTGTGCCGCGAACTCGTGAATCCTCCTATCCAACCAACCTTCAATTTCCTTCTTTGTTGGATTCCAATGATATGACATCAAACATCTCTATGTAGATTCTTGTCCTGGCAACCGAACCATTTGTTGGCTTGATGGGGCCTGACCGAGGTTCAGAGTGAATTAGCCAAACAAATCCCTTTACTACTAGCCCTTTTAGCAATAGCTTGTGGAGCGCAGACAAAGGTCTCACTTGAAGCAATATGGGGGGATGTTGGAACCAAGTTTCTGCACCCTTGAGATGTATGAGGGGGTGATTTAGTCCAACTGTGAATGGATTTGCACTGGTCACCTCGCACGCTGCCCTAACCTGCAAGGCCTTCATGATCTATTATAATCACCTTCGCGCAACCCTAACTAGGGGTTGAGGTGCTTTTGTGCTGCTAAGGCAGCGATCTGCACTATTTCCCTAAGTTACGCCGCTGATCTTACTTATCTTCTTATAACTGTTAGTTAATTTCACGTAAACAAATACCCTTTCTTATATTCACTTACTCAACACAATCATATATGTTCGCGCAACATATAAATAACAGAAACAGAATTTATACCCAATACATTCAATGTAGAAAACAGTAAATAAATACACAAGAATGGTATAAAACTTCTCTTTATTAATGCTTCAATTGATTACAGACTCAACTTGCCCTGCACACTCAGCTATAGGGGTCCGCGCTCTCAGCTATGGATTACTAGGACTCTATGCACTCCGCTGTAGAGCCTTCTCCTACTCTACGACCCAACAACTCAACTCTACACTTAGATAACACTCAATTCTTCATCATTCATTCATGAATCTACTTCTCTATCCTTCTTCTTTAAAACTTAGAGGCTCACTCTATTTATACAATCCCATGGTCCGTGGACCATGGGTAGATCTCGAAAGCTGACATTTCATTACAAAAATGAGGGTGGACAACCTTATGACTTATTTACAGGCTCGCACTCCACACCCACAAAACGCAGAGTCTTTACATCGGATTTAGTCAAAAGCTAGGCTTTAAGCCCCAAAAATTCCCTTGGGGGATCCCGCACCCAACATGAGTTGCATCCTTCTCCTTGGAATCCAAAGCCTATGCACTTTTGATGAGAACATCCCAAAGGCAAGCTTAAATTTCTCATATGGAAAATACTAGATCTTATTTCAGCTGGAGATCTTAGAGTCAAAGGCACACTAAAACAATTTTTCTCCCCATAAATATTGTTTTGAAGACTACCATACATATAACCCTCTTAAATAATGCTTATACCTCATCCACAATGGAAAATCCATGAATTTCCAATGCTTACAAACTCCTATATGTGAGTTCCATTTAGGGATATCCCAATAAGATGCCTAAAGAATTTCAAGAATGGTTGCCTATGTTTTCATGGAACAATGTGGTCACAGCTAAGCAACACATCAATCTATTTTACTAGCATGTGGATGGAAGAGACATTGAGGAAGACATCTAATCATGAGACTTCTTGCCCTCTCCTTGAAGGAAATGCTAGATCATGGTAACTAGATTGCGTTGTTGGAGGAATCAAAATCTGGTACCAATTGTATGATACTTTCAACAAGAGATGGAAGACAATTGATGGCTGTCGGGTCTAAAATGCGGATGCAAATCAGAGTTCAATTAATGTCAACCGGGGAAGGTAAACTTAGAAGTGCCACCTATAGGTCTAGAAAGATTCCTAATTTGTTGGAGATCTGAAGGTTCCCTTACAAGAACACATGAATTTTAAGATCCCTTCCAACAACTAAACAAACCTAGATCTAATAATTATCTGAGATCTTAAGGTTCCCTTACAAGAACACATGAATTTTAAGATCTCTTCCAATATTAGAACATCTAACAAACCTATATCTAACATTCGTCAAGATCCTAAGGTTCTCTTACAAGAACACATGAATTTTAGGATCTCCTCCAATATTAGAACATCTAACAAAAACTTAAAATCTGAAATGAAATAAAACATAAATTAAATTATACCTAAATTAAGCATGAAAGTGAGGCCATGGGGGCCCTCCATAACTCCACAAGCACACCACCTCAAAGGAGACTCAAATGTAGAAGCAACAAAATCAAAGTATGATTCTTTATTTCAAAATCTCCATCATGATATACAAACCAACTTTAAGATTACAAATGGAACTCTAAGATTACAAATGAAGATTCTAAGATTACAAGCGGAGGAGATTGTACTCCTATTTATACAATGGGATGAGATAACAAAGTCATAATGATGATCCACTAATCTCTCTTTATTTCCATACATCTCTCAACCATCTAGACGCATAACCCCCTTTTGTCCTTGATCTTCTCCATGAGGCTTATCTTATCAAATTCGAATTTGATCATTCAAGGCCACATAAAGGTGTCTTGGAAGCTTCCTTTGTACCTACACATGTCACAAAAACAATCCACTTTCCATATATGAAGTAAAATATATTATTTTCTAACATTTAATCAAGAATTTCTCTTAAAAATGCTTAAAAATAAATAATATTTGGAAGATATAAATGAGACCCAGACAATAGGGAAAATGAAGTGACATGGTAGTGAATAATGGTGGTATAATGGAAGAATAGGTGAAAAATGTATGGTAATGAGTGATATTTTTATGACATTTTGAAGCCCAACAATGGCCTCAATATGCTAAGAAGAAAGAAGATGAAAGTGTTAAGGATTTCAATCAAAGGTTAGATTTGATAGTTAAAAAAATACCAACCAACTTCAAACCTACTGCAGACACAATCTTCATACAATACATCACTGAATTTTATGGATAATTTTAGTACGCCTTAAAGGACAAGGAACCTACAAATATCGAGCAAGCCAAGTCCTATGTTGTGATTATTGAACATAAAATTTCCATATCTAACGCTGACTTGTTATTGTATCCTATAGTCAAAGTGGAAACCAAACCTAATCCTTCAACTCATGTTGATCCAACTTAACAAAATTTTGTTTAGAAATTTGAAAAACTAATGAGTTTATGCAAGAACAACTCCCAATGATGAATAAGTTTACCTTCTTGGATAAGGAGATAGGTTCCCATCCAAATTATCCTCCTAAGCCTCATTTTAGTAATGACAAGGCCCCAATAAGTAATTTGTTTGAATGGTGGCAAGAATTACCCTCCATAAATTGTGTCTAACACTATTTTCCCTATTAACATGATAATTAGGAATGAATCATGTGGTGTCCCTATAGCAATTATTTCCACAATAAAGAGGAGTATCCTGATAACCAGGTTGGTGAGGAAGAAAGCTCAAGGCATTTAGACTGGTTAAATGACTTCTATCCTCTTAAATAATTTTCCAAATAAACGTTTCCCTATTGCTCAACAACAACATGATGAAATGATTACATGATGTGTAATGAATCAAAATGAATATGTTAATTCATTTTGTGGTCATGAAGTGTGAGGATGTAAAGTGTCATAAAGGGATTTCGCCCTTCTTTTATGTAAGTCATGTCAGCTTTATGAGATCTACCCAGGGTCTGTGGACCATGGGATTGTATAAAAAGGAAAGTATTAGAAGAGTCTAAGGCAGTTCTTGGTATGTTTTGAGTCATTGAAGAATGTAATGGGTTTGTGAGGGCTAAGAGCGAAGATTCTTAGCGTAAGAAAGAGGCTATGCAGTTGTTTGCGTAGAGGCCTAGGTTAGAAGTCTACAGCTGAGTGCACAGACCCCTATAGCTGTGTCATACGGTAGTTAGAGTTTGTAAAGAATATTTGAAGCATCAATAAAGAGAATTATTCTGGAATTATCTATGTATTTTACTTATGTTATAAATGCATTTGATTAAGTTATGATGAATATTGGGCTTATGTTTTAATGTTGTATTGATGCGCGAATCCATATGTTTTACCTTGTTATATGAATGCAAGTAAGAATATTTGTTTACATGAAGATCATCTTAATGCATGTTGAAGTTATCAGATACTTAAGCTAATCCGGGTAAATAAAGAAGTAAGAGTAATTACATAGGCGTTTAAGTGTCTGATTTGCCTATTTAGGGTATGCAAAGGATAGTTGTAGACCTTAATGAAGATCTAGAGGACGACTAAGGGAAGTATATCGATAAGCCCTAAAAGGATTATTGATTTGCGTGAAGGAAGGTTTAGGGTATAAAACAACATCACTATTATATCTGGGTGTGGAAACTTGGTTCCTGCATCTCCCCATACTGCTTCGAGTGAGACTTCAGTCCGCGCTCCACGTATTAATGCTGAAAGGGCTAGTAGTGTAGGGATTTTCTTGGCTAATTAACATTGAACCTAGGTCAGGGCCCATCAAGCCAACAAATGGTTCTATTGCCAGGACCGGGATATGCATAAGGAGATGTGTGATGTCGCATCATTGGAATCCAACTAAGAAGGAAATCGAAGACTGGTTGGATAGAAAGAACCATCAATTCGCAGTGCAAGAGAATAGTCACGACTGATGAAATAACAATGGTTGGATATATATTTGTTCACAGAGATACACGAAATATTATTTTGTTCCTTGTCGAATTATATGAATAGATCCCAAAATTGGCATATGGCCAAGGAAGGTGGAGGCTTGACAGTCCAACAGTCTGGACCCCATAGTTAGTGCAAAGATTAGAAGCCTCTGAAGATAAGATTGCACGTGTTGTTGATCATTGGCTTGATTGTATCATAGGAGGGTTTGTGACAGAGTTCATGGTTGATACTTTGGTCAGTTACAGTGAAGCAGAGTGACGCTTCTTGAAGGGACCGCGAGCTATGTATTTAAGGTCTTTAAATACTTAGATTAAGATGCTCTTATTTGAAAAGTGGGTTATGCAGTTACCTTGATGTTTGGAGCTATGTGAAGTGGAAAGATATTCAGGGACAGAGGGAGAACATGCCCTGAATATATCCCTCTGATTCGACCTCCTTTGAGTGACGACGAGTGAGCAACACAAACTTCTTTGCAGAGTGTCATTCAGCTAATAGGGCAAGGGTTCCCGCGAATACCCCACCCACCCACACCACCTCCATCTTCTCCTATTCCGCATAGGCCTTCGCCCACACCACCACCACCTCCGCCACCATTCAATATGGAGAATTTAGTAAAATTTCTTGTGTTCAAGGGATTGGGAACTGAGGACCTAGACCAATTTTGGTTCGTCGCGAAGGCTATATGGGAAGCTTGAGGTATTACAGATGATCAGAGGAAGAAATAAATGTTGGTTACCACTTTGCATGAATGTGCGCTAACATGGTACATTAAGTATTGCATTGATAACCCAATGTATTCATTAAAAAATTTTCAGACCACGCTGATCAAGGAATTCAGTAGGCCCAAGTTTGAAGCACAATCAATTGTGGGATTCAAGGAGATCATGATGAAGCTTGACAAGACACCCTAGAACTTGGATCAGAGATTAAAATGCACGATCCATGAAACCAACATGAATCTTAATGATGGGCAGCACCGCGAATGGTTCGTGGCTTTGCTCCTACCTCATCTAAGGGTTGCTTTGTCACAACAAAAGATTGGGACCCAAGCAGAAACCATGGATATTGCAATGAGATTGCACGGGACACTGATGCAAGATGCTAATTTAGGGGTTCAACTGATTCACACGTAGTTGTAGAACCTGTGCCTAGAATTTTGGAGTTTGAAGAAAGATAGAGTAATTCGACCAGAGGTGCGTGAAGAAGTTTGGTGCCTAAAATGCAAAAGTTAGGGGCATGACAAGGATCACTATCCAGTCTTCATGAATTATGTTGTAGTAGGGGGACCAATTCCTCTTAGGCCATAAGCTCAAGTAGGGCCAAGTATAGGGCTCGCGCTATGGTGTGCTATTTGTCAGGTAGCTGGAAAACATGTGACAGACAATTGCCATTTGCTGCAAAAATTTGTACAAACACCGCAACAGCTCTTCTCCAACTTTTGTCAATCAGTGGGTCATGATGAGCATAATTTCTGTAGTTATGAGCTAATGATGGATAGAACACCCGCATATAGGGTGCAGGAAGAAACCTGGCCTCCGGACCAAGGTACAAGGAGAGTGCGAGGTGAATATTAGGGGCACGGATGACGTCGAGGTGGAGGAGGACTTGGTAGAGGTCGGGGATAGGTTATTTGTTACAATTGTGGGGGGCCGCGACACTCTGCGAGAGAATGCACGAACTCGACACGTGTGTCATGCCAATATTGTATTCAGTTTGACCATGCGACAGAGGATTGCCCTGTATTATTAGCTAAGATACATGAAAATGGGGCGTAGCCCCAACAGTCGGCTCAAAACCTGCAGATGATGAGTGATGTGCCTCACGAAGAGGACCCTGATGTAAATATTATGCTGCGGAGTGGAGTGATGACTGACGAAGATAAGGGGAAGTAGCCTAAAAAGAGTGAATGGGTTCATAAAGCTTCGGAAAAGGAGGTTGGATTTGATCTAGAGTGTGCGAGGGAAATTTTTATGGAAACAAAGAAAAGCTTTGCTGAGGCCTCTACCTCAGGAAGTTAGGATAAGCCAGCTAAAGAGATGGACCCCTCTATGCTTACTACCTTCTTGGAGACTTCTATGAATTTGGTGTGGAATTCAAATGCTGTGAAAGGATTGCAGGAGCTGATAAATAAGTGTGCTAGAAAAGAAAATGCTCCTAAAAGACCGCATGTAGTCATGAATATTGGTAACATAAGGTAAGAACGAGGCATGAGATGAGGCTCACTGTGTAGATAGGAGAATATGAGATGGATTAAGTCACTCTGGATCTAGGGTTGGACATGAATCTTTTTCCTAAACATACATGGGAGTGGATGGGGATACTTGCACTACAGTGGCCTCCGATTCAGTTAAGAATGGAAAATCAGTAGAAAACCATCCCCATGGGAATATTGTAGGGAGTGATAGTTGATATTGGGGGCGCGAGTGCATTGGCTAATTTTGAAGTAATAGAGATTGTGGATGATAAAAATCCCTACCTGTTATACGGTAATAGTGTCCACTCGGATGCTGCTATTCCCACTAAGATGGGTGGTTATCTTAGAAACAAACAATGAAAGTCTACTATTGTTTCCTTTTATGAAAAGATATGAGAGGAGAACCAAGAGGGCCAACCTGAGTCTTGCGCTCGATTTCCTCTCCTTCTTGATAGAGTTTTGCTGCTTCTTTGTCTGCCCAGCTTCAAAAGGACCTGTGGAATCACAACAACATACTACTATGCAAGAAAAAAGGATCTAAATTCATAAATAATGCAGGATCAGATGTGCATTAACCATATACATGCATATAAAAAAAAGTACACAAGAATATGGAAGGAAACAAGAATAACTTTATTCAGATGAAAAGTAGCAAGAGGATTACAACCATGTGCTCTGACCCAGGATCATCCTCCAGCTAAGAAGCCTTTCTTCACCTCAAGAAAAGCTAGATCACCCAACACTGTGAATGTACACCCGAATACCAACAACACTTCTCTATAAGATACAAAATTCCAGCCTCTGGATCTCTGTGATGAGGGATCCATATATAGATGATTACAGAGAGGTGAGTCATCTTTTGGGATCTTGATTAGTGTCTTCTATCTAATAGTTCCTGCTTCCACTTGGAGAATGATGATCTCTTACTCATCTCTGGTCGAAAATGGAGAGGCAAGTGTTAGAGGGGAAGCTTCTAGAAGATTCCATGATCTTCCACCTCGCATTTTTGTCCCTGCCATTTGTCCATTCCCGACCATCGCACCCTACAGAGGAGCAAATCAGTATGCATCGAACCCTGTACATTGGGAAGGTGATATGAATCACACCCTCTGCATTGAGCTTTCAATATGGTCCAGTTTTGACCATTTATGAGCAGTTTTCAGTGGAGAACTTCTGGGAGATGATGTAATCAATTGACCTT
>APFE030184663.1:13446-28392 GCA_000404065.3 Pinus taeda
TAATAATGATGATAATGACGGTTAACGTCAGCGGAGACCAAATATTGGTCTATCAGACCTAAAGAAACAAATTATTTATTTTGATTTAAGATTTTATTCTTATGCTCAAAAAGCTTGGAGAGGAACCTCCCGAACTCACTATAATTTTGACATTGTAAAAGGCTAGGAAGGTAAGCGTTGTAACAATTGTGAAACTGAGATTTAATGTGGTTGTACGCGGGACACTATAAGAGGAAGTGGTTTTCATCCTTGATCTTCCTATTCTCACTTATATGGCAGATACTTTCCATCCATGGTGTTTTAAGAACTGCCCAACGACTTGTTTCACTATGGAACTCATTAAATTCGTTCTAACTCTTGCATATATTAATTATACAATTATAAAAAAATTACCATTTAAAAAATTTAAAATTTAGACTAAATTAATAAATTAATAAGAAATACAAGTTAAACTCTTTTGTGACAACTACCAATTCCTCACCATTTCGGACCAATTACCAATTTCTCTTATCTAAAAAATAAAAATAAAATAAAATAATAACAAAATCTATTCCAGGTGTATTTGATTTTTCGATTCCCACTATATTTCTATAAATTTGTAATAGACCAAACTTGAGAATTAGATGCGGAGAGCGTTGGAATTTTAAAATAGACTTATTCATCAAATTTAATGGCTTTCACATTTTCTTATTTTCACAATTTCAACTAAAAATATTGACAATTTTAAGAAATTTTCAACTGTATTGCACAGACACACCTTATAACAAACAATTTACCAATCAAATTTCAAATTTCATCCCTGGGAGAGTCGTGGTTATGCTTTTCTTCTGAAATAAAGTCAATGTCTGTATTCCGCTGGATGCTTTTAATTGTCTACCCACTCCATTAATTTGGGTCAGCAATAGCATGTAGATTTGTATTTAAAAAATTAATAATGGACAGTACAACACAGACCTTTATCTGCGAGAGATTAGTTAATTGAACATTACACGCTGTTTGAACTGACCCATTTATACTTCGCATGTACCTTGTGAATTAATTAATAGATTTCTGGTCAGGAAAATTCCAATTATATGTATAGTTTTATGAGAAGGAACATGCACATGACGAAGAGATAGTGTAATCTCTACTTTAAACTGGAGTTCTATATTAGACGCCGCCTGTCTCGCACGATTAGCAGGCCTTAAAACTATTAATTTCTGCTATTAATTTTAGCAACAACTATTAATTTCTGCTATGCCCATGGAATCCAGTGATGAACCAGGTCACATTCCTATTTCAGACACACCTTGCGCCGCGTTGAAGGTTATATATATATATGTATATATATATTCAGCGGCCGTCCGTGTGGGGACAAACTGTTATTCTGAGAGAATAATGAACAATGAATCTATGGGTGGTAACAGGTGTTGACAATATCATTCATCAAAACCTAGAATTGGATTTAGAGACCAGAAGAATATAATTGAATATAATTAAGTTCAGCCCTGAACAATGTATGCGTGGCCTTTGTTGTTTCTTGTCCTCTGCAGCCATGATTGAAGTTCTTTATACATTGCTTTGTCAGCAGTATAATCACAGGCACCCACTCACAGGTTATAGCTTTATCCCTTAAGCCTTTGCATTCTATCATATGATTGACAGCAATTTTCCTAAATGTTTTCTTGTATTTTGAACCATCTCAAACTTAACATAGATGATTGAATCTTTGAAAATTATCTATTGGAATGTGCAACAAGAAGAAAATGTTTCACAAAGTTACACTGTATTTTAATTTTTTTTTTTTTTTTTTGGGAGTTTAGTATTTTATTATTTAAAATGTATTTTGAGTATTTAAATCAATTTAATGCTCTGAAATTTTTGATAAAAAAAACTTCGACAATTTTTTTATACAATTTTTTGTTTTGTTTTGAAAATATGCAATTTTTTGTTATTTAGATTGTATTTTAAGTATGTAAATAAATTTAATATCATATTGGGACATTTGGATAGTCTATATTACAAAATTCATAACTTATAATTCCAACTCATCTTTTTTTAAATTTAAATAAAATTGACTTAAAAATAAAAATAAAATAAAAAAAATTTAATGAGAAAAACCAACATAAAATAATTAAACTAATTAGGTTAATTTACATAGAACAATACTTGTCATGGGGTGATTAGGGAAGGGAGCATGAGTGAGAAAGGTGGGCATGCTGTCACCTCACTTAATGAGCAAGATGAATGTGCTACCTCCTCAATTATGCCTCATCAATGTTGTTTGCTGTTTGGTCTCTAGGAGTTGCCAAAATGATACACCTCATCAACTTAATTCCTATTTGATGGTATGGAGGTTGGATTATAGCATGCCCTACCTTGATTCTCAAATGGTTTGTGTTTAAGTGTGTGTTCTTGAAGGTTTCCATGAGGCAATGGAGTAATTAAATGAGAATCATGACAATGCACCACTATGACTATGATTTTGTGTTTGATAGAGCTCTGAATTGGGTATATTTCCTCCATCTCGAGTAGTTGGTGAGTGTGTTTTATTCTTTGCCTTAGGTCTGGTTGAATTTTGTTAGGAATCCTATGCCTTTTGGTTGAACTTTGGCCTTCACCTCTGTTGCATCTGAGGTTATCCAAGGATAGTACATTAGTCACCTGGGCTCTACACTTGGTTATCATGGTGTGCCAAAGAGCTCACTTAGTCGTAGAGGTGGAGGTGGAAAAAGTGGAGAGGGTTGGAGTGTCCTAGGTGGTTTGCGAGCTCAAATGTAGGATACAGAATCAACAAGTGCCTTCCATGAGCAAACCCTTGACAAAATTAAAGAAGAGTTGAAGGATGTGCGAAAGACTGTTGTAGTGGAATGAGCATACCTATCAAATTCTACAATATCAAAATATGTAATAGCTTAGGTTCCTAACATGGGTACATGTGAACGATAGAGCCAATGTTTACACATATTGGAACTCTATTGGAGAACAAAGACACTCTTGAACCAAGTCTTGTTAGATAGGAACAACATCAATAATGAAATTTCATTGGTGTTGGACGATACAATTGTGTAGTTGTAGGATATTGACAAATGACTTGTGAACTTAAAGGCTAAGGGAGTTGCAGGTCCTAGCCTTAGCAACCATCACTAGGCTAAGCAAGCTCCAATTGAGGTCAATGCCTCTGTTTCCATCTAGTTTCTATGTTTGTGCTCCTTGTATGGACTCTGTTCACTGCGAATTAAGTAGCTGATATCTAATTTTGGTTAATGTTGTGTGTAGACACAAGATCCAATTTTTGTTTTCTATTATTATTTATCATAAGCTCAAACAATACCTATGAGCCAAGTTCCAACTTTCAATTGTTTGAGTTGGTTGATACTTTAGACAAAAGATCTCTCACATTTCCTAGAGGTTTTCCAAGTAGCGAGCTAAAAGTAAACCAAATTCAATATATATATGTTTGTTTAATATGAATGAAAAAACTTTCAATTAACCAAAAAATAATTACATAAACAATAAAACCTATCAAATTAATTTACCTTAATTTCAATTTATTTAGCATTGCCAATAAAAGCAACAACGGTTTAAGATAGATTTTCTTAGCAGAATCCAAAGTATGGGAAAATATCTGATTATTTTAAAAACTAGAAATTGCCTCTAAAAATACAAAAGATACACTGAAAAAATAGAAATTTTGGAAGATCAATTTACAAAACTTGAACTTACATGAAGAACACCGTTTTAAACAACCACCCAAACTAAAATCCATCTCCATACACACATATATATATAAAATGAATCAACAATAAATTTAGTTGCCGAGACAACGTTATAGTGGGAACCAAAACCAATAAAATTATCCACAGCCTAATTTTCCACAAATGATCCTTAAAGGCCACCTAAAAGAACACCATTGCTAGCCTCTCTTCTAATTGTCATTCCTCTCGTTGTTGTTTTTAAAGACTCAGGTTGTTCATTAATCTCGTTTTGCATTTTTCGCTGGTTCAACTTCCATATGTAAGATAGATAAAACACGTTCAATGAAAACAAGTTGTCGTAAGCTTGCTTTGCTTTTTATATGATCCTGCAATCTTGAAAAAGAGTGCCTCTAGTGTTGGATGAGATTTCAGAGATAAATGAATCACAATTTCAAGAGTGCCTCTAGCCTTGGATGAGATTTCAGAGATAAATGAATCACAATAGTGTACACTTAAAAAATCCGTCACTTTTGTTGATGGAAAGAACATTGAGATTCATTTTCTAGATATGATCATGTAAAAATAGTGCTTTTAGTTTTGGATGAGATTTCAAAGATAAATGAATTATAATAGTGTATATGTAAAAACAAATGTTGAAAATAACAATAAGAAATGTTAAAAATAGCAATAAAAAATCTTAATTTAATTTGCCTTTGAATTAAATTAGGAATTAAATCAAAATTTTATTCTCATAACAACTTGTAATAGTTAATTAAGTTAAGTTGACTTAGTTGGCTCAATAAATTCGAGTTGGAAGTCTATCTAGAGTCATGCAAAGTGATTTTTAAATTTTAGGGGTGGAAATTCAGTTCGTTTGAGTTGAAATTAATTAACTCACTCTAACTGAGTTATAATAAGTTAAACTAGTTCAATCAGTTGAAGGAACTAGTAGGAGTTCTAGTAGTGGGAAGCAACTTCAGTGCAACTTCACTGTTCCACCAGTTAACTGAAGATTCACTCATAAATAACTCATGCATGTTAGTTCAGAAGAAGACCTAGTTGAGATTAGAGTTCAAGGACATTGTCCTATCAATTGTATACTTTTCTGAGTTGTACAGATGGTGCATGCAATCAGTAGAAGGCCTATGATGGATTGCGCAATTGTGGTAAGGGATTTTCCCAATTAAATATGGGCTAATAGCCTTTGCAAAATGTGCAAGGAATTAGAATCTTGGAAGGCTAGGAATTTGGCTGTGTTGGCCAAAGGAAGTTAGTCAAGCAGAGGATAGAAAATACTTGTGCAGGTTGAGCTCAAGGTTGAGCAGAGCATATTGTATTCATCTAAGTTTTCCTGTGAATCAAAGAGATAGATTGTACTTGTGTAGGAATTGTTTCGGTTGAACAAGCATTGTATTTTCTTAGATCTTCTGGTTAATGCAATATAGATAGTTAGGGTTTTGAGAAATTGCTTTCTTTAGAAAAATATTGTGTAATGTGCGATTGAAATTATTCCTTTCCTTCTTAGTGTTTTCATCGATCAATTTTTGTTTCCACTGATGAGTAAAGTAGATTTTTGTCTTATGTTTTAGCATATCACATAAACTATTGAATTTACAAGTAAAAATATACAAAAAACATATGACATGCCTTAACATGAGAAAATTCATTATCATCAAGGACCAACCCTTCTCTTGTATGTTCAATACGGAGGCAATAATTCCATTGGGAGACAAATTGAGATATCTAAGCACTTAACTTGAATAATATTCCAAGTGTTTCAGTGGAGATGGTAAAACTGCAACAACTCTTCAAATGTAGATGTCGAAGTTTTGGATTCCCCATGAATGTGGAAGCATATTCAAACTTTTGTATCCATTGAGATTATCCAAAAATATTATCCAAAAACATTTTCTTCTCTTGTTCATTGAACTTGTCATAACTAAGTATGAGGATCTTTTGTATATCTTGAGGAAGTAATTGGTCAAGCATATTCAATAGCTCTTGCCAGTAAGATATGTTAATTTTCCCACATAGCTAAGCCCCAAACACTTTCAGAGCTAGTGGAAATCCATGGCAAGTCTTTAAAACCTCATCTAGGACATCATTAAATCCTAGTGGTGGTTGATCAACGTTATCTACACCATCTAATACTATAAGAGCATAACCGTTGGACATGCCTCTCAAGTTCTTCCAAACCTTTGTCAGAACTTTAATTTTTGATATCTAAACCTTTAAGGTCATTAATAAGTTTCCTCTATGTATATTTTAAAGACATTTTGGCCACATCGAAAAAAAAGAGTATTCGTGGTAAATTGATCTGTTAGCATTGCAAAAATGTTTGGCCAATGCTTTTTCCAACTCCACCAGATCCCACACTCCCCACAACCCTGGCCTAGTCCTACATTAGCCCTTGAAGTACTGTCCCTTTAGACTCTTCTACTTTTTGTTGGAGATAGGTTGGATGTTTTGCCACAAACAATAGTGGTTTTGGAACATTTTTTACAACTCTTTCCACAAGCTCAAGCTCACCACTGAAAATCCATCGAGAGAAGCATCGACGCTATCATATATCTACCTAAATCAATAAAATACCCAAGAGCTTAAAGACCAACCAAGTAAAAACTTATAACACAGATTGAGACAATGGCAGATACTTACCCTTTAAATGTCCCCAAATCCAACCCGGTTATATATGCAACATGAAAAAGAGCATTTCTCCAATTCTGATATTTTTGGTGCAGGGCTACAACGTACACTCTAAATAAATAAAAAGACATTTAGAAAATACTTAAACATATAAATAAAACAATCTAAATAAAAACTAAATTAAGGATATATCTATTTTAAATCAAAAAATGTTTTAAATATATAATGAAGATATGTATCATAAATTAGAACTTATCATCTATAACTATGTTTCTTTCTTTTACTACAAACTTTAGCCATTCTTATTCATCGTATGTATATTTCTTTTATATTAAATAATAAAAAAATTAATACGTACTTCAATTTTTTTCTATTCATAGTCATATCGTGAACATTTCTCTTCAAACTACCCATGGCCGCCAGTACAATATTGTTGTAGCAGCTACAACCACCCTCCAAATTTTTGCCGATGCTTCGATTTTGGAGTCTTCCTTCTAAACCAAGATAGATCATCTTGCACTAATCCAGGTACTTGTGATTCAAATGAGCCTTATTCTTTTCATCTTGGCTTGTGTTTTCTCACTTAGTTCATTTTCTAACCCACTAGCCGATCCCCTGACTTGGTCCCTTGACAGTTCCGGGCTTGTCTCATAGAGCTGCAGAATTCTTGAGAGAAACTGGCCTAGCTCTTGGCAATTGTGTAGTCCTGACTACTAGTGAGCCTTGAGCTCAAAAAATGCGTAGTACTAAATGGAAGCCAACCTTGAGATGGGAAATTGTGCAGACAAGAGAGGCAGCCCAGAGCCACTGAGCCCAGAAATTGTGTAGACCCCACTATGCTCAGAAACTGCGCAGTGCATGACTCAGAGAGTTGCTTAGTCCTTCCCAGAATTGCAGAATCTTTCGAGGCAATGCATGAGAGTTTTCCCAAAAAAGAGAAAAACAAAAAGCATCCCTAAAAAATATGGATCTATTTTTAGTAACCTGAAGGAGGCACTTGCACTATTTTTAGAAAATGCTACCAAGTGTCACTTTTTCCTTGATTTTAGGCATGCACATCATAAGCCCTAATTTCGCCAAATCTATTTAATTGACAATGCTAGAGCTCATTTTCACATTCAATCCTTGATCTCTAGCATTCCTGAGGAGATGAAGGAGTCTTCGGAGCAATTGCCGTCGCTTTTCCGAGAGAGTTTTGCTTTTCTTGTCTTTTGTTGCTTTTTCTATCGCTTTTTGTTGTTTAGCTTGTGAGAGTGTTGTTTCACTTGTTTCTCTGAATGAATACTGACATTTTAAATTGTTTTAGTTTGTTGAAGTGTTGTTTCAAGTTATATATTTCCTTCCACAAGTGTTGCATAAGTTTTCTTGTTTTTGCACCAACGATCGTCATTGCGCTAACTCCCCTCATTTGCTTTGTTTTCGTTAAGTTTAATCAATCACTGCACTTGTTTCACATGCAAGCATCAACACTTAGTGAAATTTGGACTCAGAATTACACCATCCTTAAGATATGCTTGTTTTTCACACTCCATTATGGTAGATTTGGGTCCCCTTGCCCAGATTTCATTGTGCACAGCTAGCTTTGGGCAATCTAGAGACTCAAGCCTCTCTCTTGGCTTCTAGAATTGCGCAGAGCCTAGCCTAGGCTAGTTCCAACTACACACTGCGTAGTTCTAGGAGCAAGTCTCCTAGCTTGGTCGTTGAGACTATGAAATGCATTGTCTCTCCCAAGCCCTGGCCTAGACTGAACTTCGCATTGCGCAATTCCAATCATCAAGCTTCCTAACTAAATGTTGGGACTGCGCAATGCACAGTTCCCACAGTCAGCCAGTGACCTCTGTTAGCCAAAAATGCGCAATCCTTCCCATCATGAGACCGACTTGTTGCTTGATCTTGTCTTGAAGTTGTTTTGCTTTTAGCTGACATTTACTTTCCATGAATGTCCCCCCTGTACCAAAGGTACAACAATTGTTGATGATCTCTCTAGAAGTTATAGTTAACATGTCATGCAATAGAGATGCATCAAAGGAAACCTCCAAGAGCAGTGCTAGAGAAGCAGTTGAGAAGATATCAAGTGAATTTTCCAGTTTATGCAGATACTCAACTGTTCATTAAGAAGGGTACAACACTAACATGGTAGAAAATCAAAGACACTTTTGTAGAGGACATCAAGCAGACTTGGAATACCAACAAGTTTTATTAGCATCCAATGGTCAGTGTTATACAAGGTTGCATGCAGGTACCCCACCTTCCCATGTGCGAACATCATCAACTGGATTATCTCACACACAAATGAGAAGACTAGGACATTGAGGAGTGTTAGCAGTAGAGAGTTTTCCACCTACAGGGAAGAGAAATTTTAGCAGATGTATCACTTGCCTGAGCCGGTGAAGCGCATGGAGTCACTCTTCTATGCCACCCATATTTATGTGAACACAAGAGATATTTTCAAGAACTAGGTGAAATATCCGTCAAGGTTTAGATAAACACCTACCCATGTTTACAAGACGAAGTCCCTCAGGAAGGCTTACCAGTTCTTGATCATATTTGCTTGCAGAATATATGGTTAAGAGAAAACGAAAACCTTTCTTGAAGGGTGAGTGGCCTTACTGGACCATTTGGTGAATGTCGAGAGGCCATTCTACTTGCCATATTTGTTGGTTAATTAGTTGAAGACCCACGTGGCTAAGGCTCAGAATCCACCCAAGAATGAGCAAGCAAGGTTTTACATGTCCCCATGCTTACTAGATGCAATTTGTGCCCGACAGCAGTCCCCTGGCATGAGTTGGACATGGACACCAAAAGAGACTGCCATCAACATCTACTATAAGTTTCTTTTTGACTGCAGCTATCGAGGAGTGATTGCAAGGCTAATTGACCATTTTATCATTCCGTTGTACAAGCTTATCTTTGAGTAGGATCCACCTTGCATGTCCCGAGAAGCAATTGAGGCAATAGGAAACATTGCAAATTGGTATGCCTCACCAGGTGGCACCTTCATCAGAGTTTTTGGCTGAGAGAAGCCTCTCCATATCATACCAAGGTATGCCACTCACAAGATGATCTGTAAGAAGTTTCATACCACCTCATTACAGGGTTTTCAGCAGGACTGCATAGGAAGAAGAAAACACCATGGCCCGATCTTCCTTTGTGGATCGAGTTATACGAGATTAAGAGATTGAAAGATGCAGATGCTGAGGCTAAGGACATAGTGAAATTTGAGTTCGGCACCAAGGAATTTAATCCATATGATCCCCACGGTATTTGCAAGGACCACTTTGCGAGAGTGTACTTTCCATGGACCCACAGGACATTTCATTAGACCAAGGAGGGCCCTTGGAGGTACTGCTACAATGCCTCTAGACTCAATGAGCCGATTAGTATAGCAAGAACATGGAAGGATGCTCTGTAGACAGTGACAACTCTGGAAGCAACAACAAAAACAACATAAGGAAACAATCAAGTACAAGACAAGGGAAAGAGGAAGGTTGTTAAGAACCCAAAGGGAGATCAAAGCTGCAAGATGAAGGAAGATCCTATCCTGGAGAAGGAAGTTTTAGTAGTGGAATAAAATAGAGAACAACCGATGAAGAGAGCAAAGAAAAGGAAGAGAGAAAAGCTTAGGTTGTAGGAAGCAGAACTGAATATGCAGTAGACAAATAAGGAGCTGAAGGAAGAACATGAGTTGAGGAGGAGAGAAAGAGAAGAGAAGCAGAAATAGGAAGAAGAACAAAGGCAAGGTACGATGACAGAGAAAATAACACCGATACAGGTTGATGAGTTGGAACAACTAGCAACTAAGGAAAAGGGTGAACAAATGTAGGTTGAGAGCTTACTTAGTAGATTGAACAATTCATCGAAGTGATAGACATGGAGTTGGAACATGAGCCACATAATGAATACACTGACTTGATTCCGAGAGAACCGCAGGTCATCTCTTAGTCTCCACCACCTCCAGTCTCAGAACCAACCCCGAGCGAGCAAGGAGATGTTTTTCTCCTTGATGATGATCTGGTCATGGATGTGTACAATCTATCATTTGATGAGTTGCAGATGAAGATTGTACAGGCTTAGAGGAAGAACTTTCTGGATGACCATGGATCACTTGCATTCATAATGGAAAGGGTGATAGTGTCAGACACCAGGAAACATCCAACCACCCCTGTCGAAGCCAGCTTTGACTATTCAAGAGAAACAAGCTCAAATGTTAAGTACTCGATGACTTAGAATGAGAAACTAGAAAATAACTTACAGGCTACCAGGCAAGAGCTAAAACAACTATGGGCATCAATGCAGAATGCAGTTTCCACATTGGGGGAGATGAAGACAATGATACTTGCTGAAGTATCAACACTTGGTGATACCATGTAGAATCTCTATGGTAAATTTGTCACCATGAATAAAGAAGTTGTTCATGTGTGTGGATTACAACAACATAGCAAAGAGTTTGTTCAAACTCTCAAGAACATACATGCTACCATCGCCCATGTACAAGAGTTATAATGCGATACAAAGGGGCCTCGCTTGACTTAGAGAAGAAGATGAAGAGACAAACAAAGCTAGAGAAAGCGAATGCCTGAATGTTGATCTAGAACTATGAAAAACTCTCCTCATTCATTGGCAACATACAAGTCTCATATGTATGGTTGTACAATAGATTGGATGTCATGGTGAGAAATCACATGATCCTATCAATTAGTTCCTTCACCGATGCTAAGCCCAAGAACCAAGTTCGACTAGAGATTGATGAGTACTTAGAACAGCTAAGGCGAGAGGCCACCAGAGAAGACTTGGAGATGAGCGCACACAACATGCATAAGTACATCGGTGGTTTTGTCATTGTCAAGACCATGCTACTCATGCTTCAAAACGACTTGGATATAGGTTTCAAGACCATATACCTAGATGCCATGGAAGCAAGGGTCCACTTTCAGAAAGAAACCATCAAACAATTTGGGGACACCATCATACAATACCAAGCTTGGCATGAATGTGTGACCTAGAAGCACCAAGTGGAGGTTGATGAGTGTGTATTTCCCCAAACTTTGGAATCATATTGTTTTGCCTTGTCAGGCTATCTCTAGCCTATTTTGTCTTACATGGGTACATGTGGAAAAAATTAATATTATTTCTAAATACGTTGTAAGTGAAATTCGAAGTGTCAATATTAGAATATGAAAAATAATTATATAATGTGATCTGTCATTCAGTGGAGAAGTTGATGAGTCATGAGGGAAGTCAAAGAGTCACAAAGGGGAATGTCAAGGGTCACCCCACCCTTTGTTATAAATAGAACCTCATAAATCATAGAACATGCTTTTGGGAGCCAAGCTTTTGGCTAGGCTTAAGCTTAGAAAAGGCTTGGGAGTATTGTGAAGAGACTTGGCTTCTCCATAGCATAGAGTGAGTATACTTATTTGGAGGAGAAAGTGTTCTTGAATGTAATGTTCCACTATTGGGGCTAGTGGTCGTTAATGTTGTATGTATGGATGGAACTTTGACTTATAATAATAATATCAGAGGCATCATGCTTTCAATGTGCATATGTTGTTAATGTAGTAGGACTATTCTTATTGAATTAGCAATGTATGTTATTTAACTTACGCATATGATTATGAAATACTTTGTATCCATTTGTAAGAATCTTGTTGAATGCGTGTTGTTGGATTAACTCATCACTTCAACTTGTGGACTATTATTGATTTTAGCTTGTGATGTCATTCTGCTTGTTTGTTCCTTTCAATATGTGTACTATTACAAGCTTCTAAGGGGAGTATTTCCTTTTCGTTTCCATGTGTTAGAACCTTCATGCATCACACTTGACTCTCCATAGGGTCACACACTTCCTCTCACCAAAAGTTATCATACTTTCCTCTGTGCACTACCACGGTTAAGGAATTACACTACCACCCACTGTTGGAACTCCTACTCCAAATTGTGTGAGGTCTAGTTGGGATTTCATATCGGGGAGATACCCTAAATGTTGGTGGGTCCAACACCCTCAACATTTCTGGTGCTAGAAAGAGGGCCAGATTACAAGCTGAGCCCTTGAAGTCTGTTTTGAATTTTTGCACATAATTCATGACTTCTGTCCAAATCAAAACCCCGACATGTTTTTCTAACTCTGTTCATTTTGAAGTGCCAATGAGCATTCTAGATCACTTCTCCAGATATAATTTTAATGGTGAGGGTGGAACAACCTTGTCAGGCACACAGTGGCTTTTGTTGGCTTCTATGACAGGCATGATGTCCCGTCTGATGATATGCATATGGGTTGTTCGCCTTCACATTCAAAGGGCGTGCAAAGCACTGGTGTCACACATTGCCAATGAACTCTATTCACTCTTTTTATCTCTTTTTAGAGAATCATGTCGTGCTTTCACTCTTTATGACCATAAAGCACTCAATAGAAAAATATTAAAATTGAGAAAATCACTTGACGACTCCCTTCAAGATTTTCACGATTGTTGTCTTCACTATTGTTTTGAATTTCCTAGAGATGAAGTTGACTGGGAATTCTTAGATGAGAGATTTCAATATCTTGTTCACATTTATGAAAATCCACACGAGTTAGAATTTTTCGAACCTCTCCCAACATACCTTGATGTTAGAGCTTCTAAATTTGAGATGAACAAGGTTGTTGTCCCAAGTGACCCTCCATCCCTTTTCCATCAAACAGATCTAGCTCCGCAAGTCGAGGTGGGAGAATTTGAAAGTCCACCTGTTGATCTATCACCATCTCCTCCTACCTCACATGCTCAAAATTTCTATGCAGAGTTGGATTGTAACTCCAATGGTTGTCATGTGGCCTTTGATTTGCCTCGAAATTAGACATAAATTAAGGTCCATGTGACCATCCTTCAACACATTAAACCTCTCTTTTGACATTAGATAATGAATTTTAACTTTAATATGTTTATTATGAAGGTTTATGGATAATTGCATATTTGTGCCTAATATTATTTATTTTTGTGGAATATTGTGAGAATATTGGGCAGATTATGAAAATGTGGAGGATGATATAATTTAGGGATTTTCTCCCTATTACAACAAGATCAATATTAAATAATAAATCAAGAAGATATTATGATATTATTGAACAAATTCTGGAGCTCCAATGATTGAGAAAACCTAGGAATGTGTTCCCTATCATTTAATGTAGATTCCTAGTATGGGGAATTAGATCCACTATTTGAAAGATTTTGGTGGGGAAAGATTCCACCTTTCATGGGGAATGCTTCCTAATCGTTTTTTATAAGTACCAAGTCGAATTTTCCTCTAGGGGTTGATTTTGATTAGTCTTCTTGGGAAGAGAACTCGTATTTTTGCAGCTCCATTGTCATTTCTTGCAGGGATGTAATTGTATCGATGGAAATAATGAAGATTTGTGCCATGTTTAGCTTCTGAATATTGGTGTCCTTCATAAGAATATAAGTTTGCTTGGGCTTGGCCATCCTAGGAGCCTCATAGCCCTTTTGTATCATTTATTTTTCTTCCTTTTACTTCTTATTCACATGGATCTCTTGTTCTTGTCTCTTTTCTATTTCTGCATTTAGTATTAATGGTTTCTTGTTGTAGGATTGTGTTAAATGGTTGAAGTAAGTTATTTTGTAGGATAAAAGACATCATTTCATCATTGGAACATCTTTGGAATGTCATAGTAATCATTGAGCTACTTGGATTAGTTTGCTTATTCCCAAATCTAGACTTTTGGAAGTCCCTTGCGGGAAATAACATTAAATATCTGCTATTTTTTAGAGCATGCTAACGAGCTTCAATCAAGTTGATTCCACTTGCATTAGATCATAAAAACATTATAGTTGATAAAAAAATTACCCCATTGCATTTGCACTTGATTAGTTTAGGCATTTGATAGATTTACTAGCTCATTAGTTCTCGAATTTCCTGATTTTAGACTAGTAATTTTCTGCTATTTTTTTAGCATGGATTAACAAAGGTCTTTTTGAGTGATTCCACCTTGAATGGAGATCTAGGACATCCTAGTCAATAACAAAATTTGTCCCATCCAATTTGGATTTTATTTTCTTGGTCACTCGGTGAATTATAACTTCTTGTAGCAAATATGTAACATCTTGTAGTAGCTCCAGGATCTCCTACAACAACCTTCCAACATGTACATACTTGCCCAGATTAGCTCAAGAAGCTTGGTTTTGGTCCCTTCGGGTTGAATCATGACCCCTAGGCTCTAAATCAATGGTTGAGGAAAAATAAACACCAATTAGGACATTCCTTTTTACATTGTAGATGAGGCCTATTTATTTGAATTCACGCTCTTAGGATTTCAAATACACTTTGTTGTTCTTACCTAGGATTAATTTATTTTCCATTTCCAACATTTCCATTTTTGCAACTAGTTTAGGTTCTGATTTTATTACATTCACTCAATTACATCATGACAACGAAGGAAGGACACATTGTATGTTGCACATATAGTGCATATACCTCTTAAGTTTGTATGAACCCTGGGTTGATAATTAAAGTTGGCATCCTTGGAAGTTGCAACATTCTTGTTGCAATACCGAGGCTCATCAATTTTTGGTGTCATTGTTGGGGAGGTGTCAAAGTTTGCATTGTTTTCTTCCCTAGTTTATTAATTTCTTCT
>APFE030184663.1:28919-49279 GCA_000404065.3 Pinus taeda
TTAGGCATATTTCATTTCAAAAACAGAAAATTGCATTGCATTAGCATTCTTATACAGAAAAAAATACTTCTCCAACACCAATCCCCCCATTTCATCATGTGGTGTAGTAAGAGCCACATCACCATTCATTTTTGTAGGTAGAAGAAGAAGAGGTGGAAGAGAAGGAAGAAGAAATGGATGGAAATGATGACAATGAAGAAGATCCTCTTGGATTTCTCATTCAAGATACTAATGTCAGTGTGCATATGAAGAACATCTCTCCATCTTTTCTTCCAAAATTTCATGGTCTAAGGTTAGATGATCTAGAAACCTTTCTCTTTAAATTTTAAATTGTATGTAGATCTTATGGTTACTTATTAAACACTAAAAAATTGAGATTGTTTCGAGTGACATTGAAGGATAAAGCTCTTAAATGGTTCATGAGTATAGGGACTAATTCAATAAGATCATGGAATGATATGCAAAAGATATTTCTAGAAAAATATAAAGATCATGATCTTAAAGAAGAAATATTTAGAATAAATAAAAAATAAGATGAGAGCCTTGAGGATTTAATAGAGATGTTCACGTACAATGTTAAGAGGGGAAATTTACATCATTTAGGATTTGAAACACTAAAAACCCTCTTACTTAGAACAATTAGGGATGAGTGGATTGATATTCTTGACCTCATCAGTAGAGGTGATGTATATAAATTATCATATGAAGAAATTTGTGAAACATGCAAACACATATCAAGAGGAAGACCAAGAGTAAGTAAATCAACATCAAGATCGGTAAGTCAAGCTAAAATTAGAAATTTGTTTGATGACTATAAAACATAAATTCTTAGCAATCTAATCAAACAAGTAGAAATGTTAAGAATGAAATATGAAGAAAAAGAAGATGCTGAAATTTGTGTTGTCCATGCAAAATCGCATGTTATTTAATATTGCCTCTCATTAACAAGGTTGAAGGAAGTTTACCATGAGGACAATGGAGCAAGTCAATTGCCAATGCAACTATGTTATGTAGCTCCAAGAGGACCATGGTAGCCTATTCAACCTGATATGATGCAAGAGCCTAATTCACAATTTCAAGCTTATGCACATCCATCTCAAAGTAATTGGAACACACCCTTTCCTTCACAACCTTGGCCATATCAACCACAAAACCAATCTTGGCAACAAGGTTGGCAAGGAACTTATGGGAGCCATCTACAATATCCTCAATATTTTCCTCAATATCCTCCATACCCAACTCCATGTTATCCCTACCATTCACATCCACCAAAACCACAACCCCAACCACATCCATCTCAAATATCCACTCCCACTCAACTACTTGTACCACCATTTTCAAACCCACAAAAGGAAGTAGCTAAACCCACTTACAATGTTGAGGTACAACACTTCCAAATTTCTCCTGTTGATCTCAATGATATTCATCTTAGCTCAGGAAGAGTATTGCAAAAAGGAGATTCCCTTGATGCCATTGAAGGACAGCATGAAGAAAAACAAGATTCAAAGAAGAAGACCAAAGAATCATGGGTTGCACTTGATGAAGAGAAGACATCAAAATCAAAGATTGAGAAAGTTCCCTCATGTTTACCATCATATCCTCTATATGTTCAAGAAAATAATAAGAAAAAAGAAGAAGATTTGAAGTTCATGGAAGAAGACATCCAAGATGATCCAAATCAACAAGTGGACTAGGGGCATCAAAACTATATTGAAATATGGTTCTAGACAATCAGTAAGTTGCAACCACACACTCTTCTTCAAAAATTCTTGATCTTATCTCAGTCAAAGAAGTTGGTCTCTCATATTCAAGTACATGTCAAAGAATACATTTCAAGCCTACACATCAGTTTATCTTTCATCTTGATGTGCACATGGCTCCATTGGAATTATTCCTATACTTGAAAGAGATTTTATTTTCCAAGTAGAGTAGGATAGGAAAGAAATTAAAAAAAATGAAAAAAAAAGAGAAAAAATAAATTCTCAGGTGAAAACCTTCTTTAAGGTGCTTGAGATTGGCTCATTGATTGGAAACCTCCATGAGACAGTCAATGGGTTGGAAAAAAGAGAAAAAAAAAAGATCCTAGGTGAAAACCTCCTTTGAGGTGCCTAGGCAGATCTACTAGTTGAAAACCTCATTGAGACGGCTAGTAGGCCTAGAAGAGAAAAATAAGAAAAAAATAAAAATCTTTTCTCCATGTATCTCTCTCTCATGAATGAATGTGTTCTCCAACCTCTGCAAGGGACAAAAACAAGTTAGCCACCAAAAGAAAAGTTGATCAAAAGCCTAGTCAAAGGAAGTCAAACTTGGACTTTCTCCTACTTTGCTAAGATGCTCAAGAAAGACCAAGGCCATGCCAATTCATCCCCCTCATATATTTCCACCATCCACTCATCATTCCCAAGCTTTTACCACTCATTTTCCTTGTTGTCCCAAAACACAATAGGAAGATCCTGTAGTTACTACAGGAAACAAAAATACATAGAATAGAAAAATATTTTGTCATATCTTGACAACCATGGATATGTTTGCCAAGTTGTTTCAGGGGGAGATGCATGTGAATGATAGTAACATGCCCAAGAAATTTCAACAAATTCTAGTGCACACTTTTCGAGAAATTGACCTCCATCACCTACAACAATTTTTTTATTTTTCTTGATATTCGTGCATCCATTTGAAAATTTGTCTCATGGGGAGATGCATATGAT
Organism: Pinus taeda; assembly: GCA_000404065.3. Taxonomy (NCBI): domain Eukaryota; kingdom Viridiplantae; phylum Streptophyta; class Pinopsida; order Pinales; family Pinaceae; genus Pinus; species Pinus taeda. The sequence goes on from APFE030184663.1 coordinate 31,628, forward strand.
GATGGTAACATGCCCAAGAAATTTTAGAAAATTCCAGTGCACAGTTTTCGAGAAATCGACCTCCATCACCTACAACCATTGTTTATTTTTCTCGAGATTCGTGCATCCATTGGCCAAGATGTTTTTATGGGGAGGTGCATAAGGATGATGGAAACATGCTCAGAAAATTTCAGATCAATCCATTCTACCATTTGGGATATATGGACAAAACAAGTTTGCTATAGGAGGTTGTCCTGAATTACTATAGGAAGATCTTGTAGTACTACAGGATGACCAAGAATAAGCTACATGAGGCAATTTTATTGGAGAAAGGGGTCAAAATGTCATGTATTCTTTAGGGAAGGTCGATATAGGTCCCCCAACACCACTTTCATCATTCATCCACTCCATCTAACCAAAATCGATCTTCAAATTCCACTCTGCCTTACATGAAAAAAATCAGAAAAGAACTTTGTCATCAAATTTTCCACCACCTACACCACCTCTTGAAGATTTTAACCCTGTCCTTATACCTCCTATGACTTTCCATCAATCCCACATGCATTAATGAGGTCTTGAAGAGGAATTAAACGTCTGCTGCAAGAAGATGATTCCTCCTGTAAGCAGCTTACACAGTTACAACATAAATCAACATCAATTCCTTTTTCACTCACACAATAGAAGATCTAGCCACCTTGAGTCGCATTAAGCCATTTCTGAAGATTGAAAAGGGGACACACCCTCCTTAAGAAGCAGCCCATCCACTCCACCAGCAAAACATTGAACACTGGAAATAAAATTTCACACAACAACCTTATCAATCAAAGAATCAACAAGCTTTGAAGACCTATGTAGAAGCAAGCAAAGAAAATTAGCACCTCCAGGGAAGCATGTATCAATCATCAACTCAGCAGCAACATGCATCCCTTTCCAACAAATATCAGGTAGGTACACGTATGTAATATTATTGACCTCTTTTCTTGAGCATATTATAGTTATAAATTTGTTGTCAATGCATGAGAGGTGAGGTTTTATAAAGCTAAGGATGGGTCAGTAGTCTTAGCCACCTTCAACTAGTTAATTGCAGCTAACTCGCTCACTCATGTAATGTGGAAAATCCAAAATAGGAAGGGTGATGATTTTGAGGAGTGGGGACAATAGTTAAAAGAGGAAATTTGTTCAAAGGCCAAGTCACCAAAGCACTCTAAGTCCTCCATCAAATTCATATCCACTATCTATCCATCATTCATCCATCCCATTTCATAAGAAACAATTAACTTTTTTCAAGAATAAACCCTACACTATGTTTCACCTTGATTTTTTTTTGAAAAAACAAATAGAGCACATCCTCTCCATTTTCAAAAACTTACACTACTCCCTCTGAGCCCTAGCATCATCCTCCAAACCATCTACATCATTTCTCATCACTCCCATATAGTTAGAAGACCCTAAAAGTGAAGGAATGATTGCTACAGGAAGGCGTAATTTTGCTACAAGAAGGAAGAAATGAATAAATTGTGCGAAAAACCAAAATGGCAGTGCCAAATAGAGACCTATTTAAAACAGAGAATTCTAAAGCCCATTAGGAAATCATCTAGGCCAAAAAGGGAAGAAGAAGGCAACAAAAGGCAAGAAGACATTCACCATCAAAATAGAACTCAAATTGCAGTGATAAAAATAGACTTTCTAAGGGGTCTCTAATATCTTTCTAGCTTTTGTCCATGGCCTAAAAGATGTTATAGAAAGGGGAGAAAGGCATGGAAAAGCCAGTCCAAAATGGCATTGAGGGGCATGGAAGTCAAGTTTAGGGCCTACCCTAGGCTTACTCAAAACAGGTTTAAACAGGTTGCTACAAGGTTTCCTGTAGTTACTATAGGAATTACTACAGGATGTCCTAGTTTACTACATGATCTCATCTACGAGCATTTTGAGGGTTCCATAGGTGTCCAAATGGTGGAAACAGGTAGCAGGATATTGGAAACGATGTGGAAGACCTTGCCAAACCAAAAAATCTTAAAGAACCCATCTTGCATAAGGGGAAAAAGGAAGGAATGTACAAATCAAGGAGTACAAATCAGGGAGGCCACCATGGCCATGATTGAGGCACAATGAGGTCACTAAGTTACTCAGAGGATGAACAACACTTTCAGTAGGGGTATGATGGGCCTCCAAATTAGACATAAATTAAGGCCCATCTGACCATCCTTCAACAAATTAAACCTCTCTTTTTGCATTATATAATGTATTTTTAACTTTAATATGTTCGTTATGAAGGTTTATGGACAATTTCATATTTGTGCCTAATATTATTTATTTTTGTGGAATATTGTGAGAATATTCGGCAAATTATGAAGATTTGGAGGAGGATATAATTTAGGGGCTTACTCCCTACTATAAGAGGATCAATATTAAATAATAAATCAATGTTATAGCACCATTTACCACTCTTGGTAGATTTGATGCTATGGGGCCTAGGGCAACCCTTCCTTTCCAGACTTGGTCCAAAATCTAAAAAACAATGTTTTATTTCCTATACGCTATTTTTCCCCGTGTTAAAAGAGTGTACACGTGGGTTAGCATATACCCAGCCCATGTATATGTGTTAAAATGCTTAAAAATAATAAATTTCTTTAATTTCGGGTGGAGTTTATGGGTTTTACTTGTTACTCACCTACTATAGCCCGTGGACCAACTATTTCCCAACTGAAAAAACTAATGTAGAGAAGTATAAATAAACCTCCACGAGAAGGCCTAAGGAGAGAAGAGAGGAGATATTGATATTATAGTTGATTGATCTGTGATCGAGTATGAAGAAATCCCTATGCCTCCTGCACTCCCCAAGCTTTAGGAAACCCTTGTTTCCTCTTTTGAGATATCCTTCACCCCTCTTGCGTTATCCTTGTGTATGGTTATGGAGGAAGATTGCTGAGGCCGGGACAGGATGGATCCGGAGGACTGTTCTACTTGGAGCTGGAGGAAGACTCAAGTTGTAGTTTTCCACCTTTTTTGTAGCTTACATCAATAAAGAAATGTTGTTTTGTTCTTGGTATTTATCATGTTTATGCATTGATATGTGTTGTGATTTGTTCATAAATCTTATATTAATGCATAATCATTCATTTGCTTATATGATCTAACGTATATATCATGAATATGATTTCTGTTACTGCCATTGTATATGATTTTATTGGATAATTTACAGGTTACAAAGGCATCAAAGGAAGCAAAGGGTTTGAACCCTGCGGGATCTACCCAAACGTAGGACCTCTGGGTAAGGTCACTTCTTCCCAGTTCAGTAGTACAAGAATTTAATTTGTTTGTCTGTGAATTTCTTGCTACTATTTTCCCTCCATTTTGTTGGGGTTTTGAACCCAAGACCCTAAGGTGTTCCCACCTGCAACATAATTGGCAACTCCATTGGGGAAAACATTCTTATTTTTCCTAGTTTGGGTTGTTTGTTCTCAATCACGGTTTATTTTCTTGATTGCTTGCTTTTATAGTGTTATTTGACTTATTAACTTCCCAGACATCAAGTCTGATCTTCTGGATCAAGATTTTATTTTTGTTTTTATTGATTGAGTCATTTATATGTTTTTTTCTTGGAGTATAGTCGCGTATACATGCTAGTTTCCTCAAGTAGACTCGCGTATACGCAATTTTCCTGTGTTTGAAACACGTGTGCACGCCTCTGTGTATTTACACAATAACATATACATAATTTTGGATTGTTTTTTCAAAATCTTTTGCTTAGTTAGGTCTATTGCCTGGTATCTTCTGCTATTTTTTGGTCATCCACTGTCTGTAGAACTTAGTTCTCTTGCAAGTTGTCATTTTCAAATCTCCTTCTCATTGAAAAGCCTAGTTGGCCTAGGATTGCTTTTGGAGAAAGTTTTTGGTTTGTGTCTTGGGTTCAAGTCTTATGTCTGAAGTTCTTGGATGTTCTGGTTTTCCAGAACAAGAAATTGGTTTTGATTTTGTTTATAACCCAGATTTCAAATTGAGTTGCTTTGCTTTCCTTTTTGTTTGGCCTTGTTGCTTTTCATGCTTTTTGAGTGTCTATTTGGAAATCTTGAGAGTTTTTATTTCTTGACATTTTGTCGATTTGCTGAAATCCTTTACTACTGTTCGGGTCAGTTTGTGCAAGTTTGTAGTCCTTCTTGTTTTAAGTTTCATTTATTAATGAGTTTTATAACTTGCGAGATATAAGGACTCCTTGTGCTTGTTTCTTGATCTTTGGAATTTAGTAGTTCTTTTTGTGACCTAAAAAGTTTCTTTAGTTTCCTTAAAAGAAAAAGACAAAAACATAGCTTTTGCCTTTCTTTTTCTTTCCAATATTTTGGTTTTTTGGTTTCTTTTGATTTTTTTTTGAGCAATTGTGATATTTTTGTCAATTGGTTTTGCTTGGTTTTGAGGGAAATTTGTTTTTAAATTTTGTGCCCTCTTCATTGTCAAGTTGACTTATTGAACTTATAAAGAAACACTTTCGCTTATGTTGTGAGTATTCATAGGATCTTGCATCGTCATTTAAATTTGCATTAGGTTAGTTTCCATCATAAGAATTCTTAGTCCTTTTAGATTTTGAGTGTGTGGAGTGTTTATGAAAAGAAAAGGAATTTTTTTTTCTTATATAAGTTTTTCGTAGAACCAAGTAGAAATCCCTCTTCATCGAAAGAAAATCACGCATGCATATAGTTAAGTTTCTATTGGTTTCTTTTGCATCAAAAACATCATTAGTTTCACTCTCATTATACCCTTGACTTAAAGAACAACCCTCTAAAATCAACCGATCTAATAAAAAGAACTAGAACTTTTTAATTTTGTCATTAAAAAACACCAACAAGTTTAAGTTCTTTAGGGCCTTGGAATAGGTGAGTGGAGAGTTAACTCTCCAAGGCCACTCAAATTATCAAACATAGAAGTTGAATAACGAGCGAAATCCAATATCGTTAGAAAGACCGGGAAAGCTCTGCGACTAGGAGTTAAGCACGAGGGAGAGTGAAGACAAGGAAGAGAGATACCCCCTCTCCTACTTGTTGGATCCCACCTCACGACTGTTCCACCCAAATTTTGATATGAGTTGGTGCCCATAGTTGCCTTTCATATGGATCACATAGGTGCCTGTGGAGGGGAATCCCATGGAACCTGAGGCAGACATTGCATCACATTCATTATTACTTCTGAAGGATACCCTTGCGAAGCTTGGGTGCTTGCACTGACAAAGGATGTTGTTTGGAGGTCAGCGTAGCTGTTTTTGTTACCTTCGCTAGTAGGCATGGGCTGTCATTACCCCAAGCTATTTTCGAAAGGTCCTTGATTTTCGCTTTCTTATATTTTGGTGTTCGGTCCTCATCACCTGGAATGGAAATACTTGGAAGTAGTTTGATTGACTGCATCTTTAAGGATTTCTAGAGAGTTCTCTTTGCTCCTAGTTGGCCTAGCTTTACAACTTTTTTGAGTATTTAATTAGATTTCTTAGAAATAATTAAAATTGGCTGATCGACCAGTTCGTCGGTCTAGGAGGCTTCGTGGGCTTTCATCTACGAGTCCTAAGCCTTCTCCTTGAAGGCATAGGAGAAATTCTACCAGTGATTTTCAATCAGTGGCAGCAGACACATCGGAGATCGATCCTCTAGCTCGAGTTATTGATTTACAAGATAGACCTGGTACAAGTACAGAATAGGAGAGGAACACTCTAGTTATTTCAAGAGTCCTCTTCTCGTCAGAAGATGTTATTGACGTCGAATATCTTCAAGAGTCTCTTTTGGCTCCTAATTCTCCTCTTCCTCCCAATCACTCAGATGTTTTATTATACGTCGGGACTCCGAACAACAGGCCTTAAAGCCTAGGTTTATTTCAATCTTTTCCTTCGATGACCACTGCTGGAAGCATGTCATCCACCATGAGTGCTACTAGTATGAAAACTCTTTTATCCATACAAGGAGGAGGAACTATTTCCATACCTTCTGTTACTCCTAACACTGCTATATTTTTCTCTACTTCCATTCCATCTTTGAGTGGGGGTACTCAAGCTTTTCCCTCTAGCATTAGCTTTTTCCCTTTTGGAATGCCGACCAATGTTATTCCTTCGGTTCCATTAAGTATTCCATTCGTTGCCTCCACATCCGTGACTTCCATTGCAGGTGGGTTAGCTTCTTTCTAGGGTTTCCCTTTTGGGAGTGGTCATATACCACATTCCAAACCATCTTTAGGATCAATACCTTTTCCCTCTACAGGTCAAAGTTATAATCCATTTCAAGGTTGGACAGACCCTACGGTTAGTAGACTTGGAGATGAGAATCAATCTTACCTCAACCAACAGGGGAATATGCCGTATTCTTTTGTCAGTTCATTCTAAAACTTTTCTCCCTATGCTCATGCATGGAACCCTTACCAAGGGCTCTCTTCTCCTTTTAACACCTCTCTAGTGGGCAATTTCACTGGCTGCGGAATTTTTTTGGCAGGAGTTGGTCAAACTCCAATTTTTTCTAGACCACGAGGAGCTCCTTATGGCTCAAGTGGGTCTACAAATTACTTTAGGCAACCTGGTGGAATCCTCAAGGTCCTCTGCGAATACCTTTCTTGGCAACGTTAAAATTGCTAGATATTTCTAAATTGACTAATGACCTGATTAGATATAACCCAATTTTTCCTTTGGTTCCAACCAAAATTCCCTCAGACATACCTAAATTTGAAGGGAAGACTGGTGAAGATCCAGGTGACCCTGTAACCACTTTCCACTTATGGTGTTCATCAAACTCCCTGATAGATGATTCAATTAGGTTGAGATTATTCCAATGTACCCTAACTGGAAATGCGTCTAAGTGGTACATTGAACTTCCAGGGGCACCTTCGCTTCTTTCGGTGATTTGGGTACAATATTTTTGAACCATTTTCAGTTGCCTATCCGCTATGATGCTGGAACTGAGCTATTTGCTAATTTTCACCAGGATCAAGCAACCCACATTTCAGATCACATATAGGAATGGAGAAGAAGGAAGAGGCTGATTAAATCCGATATTCCACAATAATTCCTTCTTGAATGGTTTCATAAATCTTTACAACCTGAGATCTCTAAGGATGTGTCACTCTTCGGTGTGTTCACCAAAGAACAAGCTATTTTTAGGGCCCAACAATTAGAACTTATATATTCTCAATCTGGGGTTCTTTAAAAAATTTTACCTGATGCTCCTAGGTCTAAGGTTGATATAGCCAAGATGAATCGAGGTCCCCATGCCAACGGGCTAGTCGGATCGATTGATACTAACACGACTAACCTGCTAAATCAATTGAAGCAGTTGCCTTTACAAACTGCTTCTTCTATGTAAGAATCACCGTCAATGCCTATGCCTTCTCAACCTACGTCTATAAATGCCATCAAAACTTCTAACCCCAAAGGAAATGAATAATCAGATGGGAAGAAGAAAGGACGAGGTAATAAAAAGAACCAGGATGGGAAGGGTAACACAAACAAACTCGGTAATGATGCTGCAGGGGGTAGGAAAGAGTCTAAGAAAAAAATAAAATTTCCATGCAAGTTGTGCAATGGAGATCATTTGACTCATCTTTTCCCTAAGATCCAAGATGCTCAGTGCTTATTAGTTCAGCAGGGGTCTTCTAGCTTCTAGGGTGTCCTCACAACCCTTTTCCCTAAGGGTAGCAGTTACTTGCTGGTGCAAACTCTAGTATTGGTACCCCCGCAGGGGGAAACCAGAAGGGGATAATACATCAAATGTCTACATTATGAGTTCACATATCGAAATTTCTACGCGATTGCATGATTATGGTCAATCAAATTCATTTAAGGCTAAGTCTACTTTCGATGCTTCAGAGCCACTCCATATTGAGAGGCCCTTTGTTGAGTCTATACCTCAGATGCCAAAAGGATTCACAAAATTCTCAACCATTAACCCTAATTCTAGGGCAGCTGAGAACTACTCGATTGTAGCATATCTGGCTCAGATTCCTTGTGTTATGTCGGCATTAGAGGTTCTCCAGTCATGCCCCACACAAAGGAGTACATTACTCACTGCGATTGGAGTAGTTGATCCAAAAAATTCTCTTGTGCTTACATTCGATATGTTAAACACCAAGAAAAGACTCCCGCATCATATGGCTTTCCAAATAAAGTATACATATTGAAAGACCAATATCTTTCGAACTGTAATCGATGAGGGAGCTTCCTCATGTGTAATGTCCATGCTATGTTGGAAGGATATTGGATCGCCTCAAGCTGTTCCTTCACCAAATTTTTTGACAACATTTGATGGTCATTCTCATAGGCTGCACAAGATTATCCCAGCCTTTCCCATTTGTGTTGGGGGAGAGGTGATGAATATTGAAGTAGAGATAGTCGATACGTATCTAGATTACAACACCCTTTTAGGCAGGAATTGGATTTATGAGATGGATGCTATTGTATCATCATTATTTCACATCCTTTGTTTTCCTCGTGAAAGGAGAATTGTAAAGGTTGATTAGATGGATTATTCTTCGAGAGACTCCCATGCATCTTCTGATTCTACTGTTCCATTAGTGGACAATCCCAAGCAGCCTATAAAGAATTTAGGAGTTGGAATGTACTCTTCCTCGATGGGTACTTTTGATCTTCCTGCTCCTATATCTAGAACCAATGCTATTTCATTTTCCAAGGGACCTTCTCGTAGAGAGTTTTTTAGAACTCATTATTTTGCGAACCCTTGGCCCTTACCCTCATCTACCACCACATTAGGTGAGGGGTAGGTACATGGAATGGTATGTCCTATGTCTGCAGTAGAAATTCCTTATCCATCTATTGTCAACTCTGTAGACTCTGATCTTACTCCTTTTTCACCAGTGGAGCTGGATAGAGATGTGGCTCTGGCTTGGACTCTCGATTCGACTTCTGCTCCAGATTTCTTAGGTATTTATTGCTATCTGAAGAAGCAATTCTAGAATAATGATGGGTGTTGAAAGACCATGGAATGATTTGCATAATCGTTCGTATTTCCTCCCTCATTTGTGGGAAGTAGAGTCAAGTTTGTCCTGTCCTTCTACTAGTGATGTTGATGCAGTTTTAAACCCTTTGGCCCCAACAGAGTTTTCTGCTGAAGGTAACATGTGAGTTATCTCACAAACTGTACTGGTGAAAATATCTAGGAATCCCAACACTATTGAAAATGTCTTCATTGGAGCTGACTGTTCCCTTGAAGAAATTAAAACTTATATCGATCTCTTTAAAGAGTTTCGTGATGTATTCGCTTGGTCTTATGAGGAAATTCCTGGAATATATCCATCTATAGTCCAACATGAGATCAAGATGTACGAAAATGAAAAACCTATTCGTAAAAAACTTTGACCGGTTAACCCTAGAAAAGCTGTAGCTATCAAAGCTGAGGTCGAGAAGCTTCTTAAGGCAGGTTTCATATACCTCATTCCTTTAACTGAGTGGGTCTCTAATCCAGTCCATGTAGACAAAAAGAAAGGAATGATTCACGTATACATTGACTTTAGGGACCTAAATAAGGCTTGTCCTAGGGACAATTACCCCACTCCCTTTATTGATCAGATTATTGATGAATGTTCGGGTAATGATATTTTTTCGTTTATGGACAGATTCTCTCGTTATAATCAAATTACTAACCATCCAGAAGATCAACACAAGACAAATTTTATTTGTCTTTGGGGTACATTTGCGTACAAAAAGATGCCTTTTGGCCTCAAAAATGTTGGAGCCACTTTTTCAGCGGACCATGTCATATGCTTTTCATGACATCAAGCACATTATCGAAGCATATATGGATGATTTAGCTGCTTATTCTCGAAAGAGAATTGATCATCCTAAACATCTTCGGTTGATTTTTGAACGATGTCATTTTTATAGAATCCGATTGAATCTGAATAAGTACGTTTTCGCAGTCACATCCGGTCGGTTTTTGGGATCATGTCAACAGAGGGGATTCGTGTAGATCCCTTCAAGGTTGAGGCAATACTTTAGTTTCCTGCCCCATCTTCCATATGTCAATTTTAGAGTCTCTAAGGAAAAGCAATTTTTTTGAGGATATTTATAGCCAATTATACCGAGATAACAAAAGGATTTATGTCATTGCTTACGAAAGGGGTCCCATTTTTATGGGATGATTTTGTGCAATGATATTTTGATGCTTTGAAAAAAGCATTAACTTCTGCTCCTTTGTTGAGTCCATATGATTATAATAGAGATTTCCTCTTGTATCTCACTACAGCAGAATCAACAATTGGTATGGTTCTGGTTTAGGAAGATGATGCCTTGTGTGAGCATGTAATCTACTATCTGAGCTGAGGCTTGGTTGGTCTTGAAACACACTATTCTCCCATTGAGAAATTAGCTTTGGAAACTGTTCATGCCATCCAATGATTTCAACATTATATTTTGCTTCAAAGAACTTTCGTCTTAGCCGCCGTCAATCCATTTCAGTTTGTTCTCAGTAGGCGAGTGATTAGGGGAAAATATAATAGATGGATTTTCATTTTACAAGAATTCGACCTCAAATTCATGTCAGCTAAATCTAAGAAATATTTAGTATTTGCAGAGTTGATCTCAGAGTTGCTTTGTGAGGAATTTAAGAGTCCTTTCACAAAGTGGGGCATTGATTTTACTACTTGTAATCTACCTTCGACAGGAAATCACAAGTATATCATCATGGCCGTAGACTACTTTACTAAGTGGGCAGAGGATATGCCTACTTTCAAGAATGACAGTGAAACAACGACCTTGTTTCTATTCAATCACGTTATTTACCAGTTCGGTATTCCTAAAGAGATTTTCACTAACCATGGCAGTCATTTCCAAAATCAACTGATGTCTGAATTAGCTCTCAAGTTGGGTTTCCAGCTGGAGCATTCATCTCTGTATTATCCTCAGGCCAATGGGCAGGTCGAAGCTGTAAACAAATCCCTTAAAATCATCCTGCAATGGATGATTAACAAAGCTAGTTCCAATTGGCACATCATGTTATACCTAACACTTTGGGCATACCGAATGTTAATTAAGATTGCCACTAGTTTTACTCCCTTTTAACTGGTTTACGGGTTGGAATCTATTTTTCCTGTAGAATGTGAAATTCGTTCCCTTAAACTGGCTGTTGAACTTCATCTTGAGACATCTAGTCTCGAAGAACACCTTGTTCATTTGGAACATCTTGATGAGTAGCGTCGAGATGCTGCCACAATAAATGAAGCTCACAAAAAGAGGGTAAAAACTCAATATGATAAAGTTGTCTGTCTTAAATTTTTTTTTGAAGGTGATGTTGTCTTGGTCTATGATCAAGACAATGATGCCTTAGGGGTAGGCAAGTTTAAGTCTATGTGGTACGGTCCCTTCATTGGCAAGCGAGTTTTGAAAAAGGGAGCCTATAAATTGATTGATTTTGAAGGAAACAAGTTGGAGAAGCCCAGAAATGGGCTTTACCTTAAGAAGTACTTTTCTTAGGCTTCGATCGAGCATTTACTTGTTTGTATATATTGTATGATTGTACATATCTGTCTATCACTTTTAGTGATGTCGATCTTTTTTGATATGATTTTGAAGGTATTGATGGATGATTTGATATATCTAGGGTTCGTTGATGGTGCCAGTAGACACACCTGGAACCTTGCTTCTGTGACTTGGGTGATTTATTATCCATCTGGCTAGTTGACGGTTTCGAGAGGAGTATGTGTTAGTCCCTCTTCAAATAATGTTACTGAATATACTGCTATTAATAATTTACTATCAGAGGCGATATCTCTTGATATTGATTCATTAGTAGTTTATTTGGATTCACAACTAGTGGTATCTCAACTGAATAACATATATCAGGTACGAGATCCTTATTTGTATCTCCAATTTCTGAGAGTGCGCTTATTGAAAAGATCATTTGTTTACATCACATTTGTTCACATTCCACGATTAGAGAATTTCTTAGCAGATTCTATTGCTAATCAAGCATTAGATTGGCATATAAATCATTTATCACATTAAAACATAAAAAATAATCGAAGTATCATCTGTATATATGATCATCATAAAACTGTTTGTATATAGATAGAGTTTTTGTGTCCAAAATAATATACAAAAATCGGGACAAAATGCCCTACAAAATTTGGGCTCATGCCCATCATCATGTCTAATCACAAAAATATCTAATCATCTATTTAACGATCCTGCTCATATGAGCAGCTAGAAAGAAAACGACGACATTAGCCACTCACCAAAATAGTTGCACCCAGTCCCATGGTACTCCCACCATGCGTCGCTGCATCTCCTATGGTAAGTCCTCTATGGCCACCATGGGTACTGGGTGAGTTAATCTCACCAAGTTTCTCTGGACTGCATGGAGGACTCTCTCAGTCTTAGCTGTGGCCCCTTCGGCATCCCTTCCATGACACCTATGTCGAGGAAGTCCATCAGGTCTCACTGGTCCCATATCTGAAACATGATCAATAATTTTGTAAATGCCTTGTCTCATCAAAAAGATTTTTAATTCATTTATATTGAAAATCCAAAAAATATTAAAAATCAAAAATTAAAAAAGTCATTTATACCTATGGAACCCCATGCTACGTCTGGTGGCAATACTAGATCCAGATCTCCTCGGAAATCCATTCCAGCATAAGGGTAGTCTTCGACTGCAATGACCTGTTCCCACCAAAGGAAAAACTCAGCATCAAAATTTGTCCTAGGGGCCTCATCGCCCCCTAGGCGTTTCATCAAGTCAGCCCACCTGCCCATCCGTGGATCTCTCAAGCTACTGATGGTAGATAATACCTTGGGACGAAGCCCAGGTACTCTCTCAAAAAAGAAGGAACATAAGATAGTTCCATATCGAAATTCTTCATCTGGCCCTTCTGAATGGAAATGAGTTGTTTCTTCATGTTGGTTAGCAAAGGTGTACACCAATCAAAGACTGTAGTGAGGCAATCCCCTGCAAGGCTCATGGAAACATGGGAAGCTTGATGTAGAGTAACAAAACTGTTTACCCTGGCTATGGTAAATAGTAGAATTCTAAATGATAAACTATCTACATACTTGATTGGAATCTAACTTCCAACCTTTTCGAGGTTTCCAGGACAATATATATGGACATAGTCTTCTACACTGAGACTATCTCTCGTCTTGGCAGTTGAGTGCACTCTCTCTCCCCTTCAGGAAAAACCTGTAATGAAATAAATGTCTTCTATCTCGATCCTCAAGGGCATCTGATCAATCACGAATGCATCTTCTTCTGCACTTCAGTAGCGAATTAGCAGTTGAAGCAATCGAGTATTCGCCTTCATGTTTGGCATTTTTAAGAATTTTAACAAACCACATCCTCTCAAAGCATCTAATGTTGAAAATTGACAAGAAGAAATTGTGAAAAATAGAAGTGCTAAAAATCGCAGTTTGGGCATCAGTGCTAGATTGGGCAACAGGGAATGAAAAATGGAAGTGCGCAACAGGGAATGAAAAATGGAAGTGCTAAAAATAGAAGTTCTATTTTTAGCAGTTCAAGTTGGATTCCTATTTTTAGATATTCCTTGGTCTAAAATAGGAAGTAAAATTTGAATTTGGTCTTACCAGCAGTTTGAATATTAATTAATTAATTCTCCATGAGTTAATTAGTTAAGGAAAATCAAACTTGAAGTCTTTGTGAGAACATGCAATAATTTCTCCATTGATTGGGGAATGTGTCCTTGATTTGCTCCACTGATTGAAAAATTAAGGATGAGTTCTATATTGAGAGGATTAATTGAATTAGTTTAACTTAGTTAAGTTAAGTTAGATTAATTCAACAAGTTGTTAAATTAATGAGATTCAGTTTGTTGATGCTTACATGCAAGTGACAACTGGTATTTTCAGATAACTGAGTATTCACTCATGGATAATTGATGCATGGCAGTTCAGGCAGAGACCCAGTTGAGATCAAATGAGGCATAATGTACTATCAGATGCTAGGATATTCCTAGTGAATATACCTTGCATGAGGAAAGAATCTTGTTCCTTCTATGACTGCGTAGTTGGACTTGAGGTGATAGCAGGTATGATTTGGGCCAATCCGCGCATGTTATGTAATTATACCCCAATCAAAACTGCGCAAGGAACTAGGGGCTTGGAGAACTTGTGCAACATATATATATAGGCCTAGATAGTCCATGAGCTACATCATCAGAGTACAGAGAGAGCAGGATAGCTTTTGTGCTAATTCTTTTTGTATGTTGATCTACTTTGCAGTTGCATAGCAAAAGCAGTTCTAAAGCTAGCTGGCTTAACTTCATGCTTCGTCTATAGTTTATAAAGCAAATAGTAGTAACAAACAAACAAAAGGATCCTATCAACCCTAAAGATATGAAAGGTGTATATATTATCCCTTGTTCCTGTGGGACCCCATATATAAGTGAGACGGGTCGCTCCATCAATCAATGGATTAGTGAACACGCAGCTGACCTTAAACATAGGAGATCAAAGTCTTCTGCCTTAGTTGAGCATGTGGAAAAAACCAATCATCATGTTTGTATTGAGGAGGCTAGTGTCATTGCTAGAGTTTTGCAGTTCCACCATCGGAAATTTAGGGAAGCTCTTGAGATTAAAAAGAGGCCGAGCAATCTCAATAGAGAGGATGGTTGGAAAATCAGTAGGTGTTGGGTCCCTGCCCTCTCTTCCGTTCTGCCTCTCCCCCTCCATTGTTTTTAATATGTTATTTAATTGTATTAATTAGTTAATATTACATTATTTTATCTGAGGAGTTAAAACATTTTATTCTATCCCCCATTATTATTTATTTATTAATTATTATTATTATTATTTATTTATTTTTATTTTTATTTTTTATTTGTAAGGCAGGTATATTCATACACAATTAATTTATTTGGGTAATTAAAACTTATTTATCTATCTATTTATTTATTTATTTATTAAATTTTATTTATTTATTTTATTTGTATTTATTTATTTATTTATTTTTGTTTATTTTATTTTATTTTTATTTTTTAAAGTAAGCTTAACATCCTATTTTATAATTCTTTATATATACATATAATCTTATTAGTTAGTTATAACTCTATAAATAGTTAGTTGCCTTATTATTATTATAATTAATTTTTCTAACTAACTATTAAATTAACATCCAATTATATTTAATTAATTTATACATATAATTTATTTATTTAGTGGTAAGGTCCCTTATTTTAATTATCTTCCTTTTAATTATTATTGACCTTGGTCTCTAGTCAAATTTAGTCGTTGATCTTTTTCAGCCGTTGGAAGCTCTGCTCAAGCTATTTAGCATGCAAAGCTGGTTCTGATTCTTCAACTTGTCCTGACGATGAACCACACTAGTTGGTTCGAAACGCGTCGACAAATGATAGATCAACATTGCTTCAGCCAATCTCTGGGTTGGTTTATGAGCTAAACATCTGACTTGCAAACATGCTAAGTGCCATGGTGGTAGCTCAATAACCTCATTAGATCAGCCCCTATACTTTGTGTTTACTGCCTATCATAAGCTCAGCCTAAATCCCTGAACTTAGCTACAAACTGTGGGTGAAAACCAAGCTCAGTCTCGTCCCTGGACCATCGCACTGTCTCTCATTGGCAGTCTGGATGCATCGCACCTCCCGTGTGTTTCATGTGATATGCATTCTTGTTTAAGGACAGGTTGCGGTGATTGATTTTGGTTTTTCTTCATTGTTTTCAGCTCTATTTAGTAGTTTTGCAGCCTATGATCAGTATATCACTGTTGAAACCTTCTTCCATTACATTATTCAGCCTCCATTGATAAGGAATTGTGAATGTTTTTTTATGTATTTGTCATCATTTACAGTCCTCCTTTGCAAATAGTAGCTTAATCGAACTGTTGTCTTTTGATTTGAGAGTGTCGCAACTATCGTTTTTAGTCAAGAAAAGATTGTCGTAAAGTCTTCCTCTTTTAGATAGTCGATCACACTTTTGTCGTTGTATTTGATTTGAATTATCAATTCTTTGAAGTGTCAAAAATAGTTTTCCATTGAAAAGTGAAAGTTTCGTCTTAGTCTTCCTTTCGTTTCTGAAAAGAAATTGCTAAAGTGTCGCTTTGAAGAAAAGTAGTTCATATCTGTACTTAGTTTTCTTTTTGTCATTCTCACATTAAGGAAACTGAAAAACAAATACATGCATGAGCATTTGCATTTAGACTGCATACGAAAAATGATTTAGGAAAAGTGCATTTAGTGTGTGCTCTCTGCTCTCTGTTGAAAGAATTTTATTCTTCTTTCCTTAGTAGCTAGGCTTTTCATTGCTAAAAGAAAATAAATGACTGTTTATCATTTAGATTGCATATTTAGGAATTGTACATCTACATCATGCGGTGAACCTTGAAAGGCAAACTTCTTAAGAAATATCAACTGTAAAATAAACCTCAATGAACATAAAAACGCTTTGGAACCTAACGCACAACATCTAGAAGTCTAGGCTAAAGACGTATTTTGGCATCATAAATCCTGATAACTATCATTTTCATCATAGGTTGGGTGATTCCTCCTCTTTGATACGACAAGTTCTAGTACGGACTTGTGCTCCCACGTATTGTCAAGTATATATTGGGAGACCACAATAGGCTGATATCCTCTATCCTTAGGAAGCTATGTTTGCCGCCCTATCGATCTCAATGCATTGAAAACGACATTCGGGAAGATTAACTGTTGTACGTAAAGTCCTTGGTAATTTCTCTATAATTTACCACCGAGGTGTATATTGCAGTTTTGCGATTGGTTTGGTAATCCCTCTGTCTAGATTTCCAGAGTAGTCACTTTCATTCCTTTTCGACTCCTTAAAAGAAAAGGTCCATCTGAGCACTTGTCACTTCAGGCTCATTAAAAATCGAAAGCTTTTTCTCGACTCTTAAAAATTGAAAAAACAAGTTGTGTCAAAGCGTCATAAAATTTATTTTATTCAGAATAAAATCAATGTTCCCTCATTGGACTTAGGTTGAGAAAATGGAGTCCACCAATCAAGGATTTCCCCTTGGGGGGAATCCTAGTCCTTTCTCTTCTTGGGGAGATATTGGTGCTCTATACATGGAAACATTGTCCCTTCCAGGACTCACAATTGGCCTGCTAGTATGGCTATTCTCAACCTCTATTGTTCAAAACATGGTAATTCCTCAGCAATCAAATCAACAACCAGATGATACTGAAGTTGCTCCCCAACCTTCCACTTCGTTCGTTTCTCCCTCTCCTTCTTTCTCTTCACTTGGTGAAACTAGTAAGACTAAAAACCAAGTAACTGAGAAGAAGAAGAAAGGGAAGGAGAAGAAGAAGAAGAAGCCAATAGTGAAAGGGGGTAACCACGCATCGTTTGGCGAAAATGCACACACTGCACCATCCAAACCCAAATCTCCATGTGTCATTTGCAAAGGAGACCACTATCATCGAGATTGTCCTTGCATCCCGTGAATCTTGAGAGACTGGTCTGTTATGGGGAATAGTGTCCACTCGGAGCTACTATTCCCACTAAGACTGGTAGCTATCTTAGAAACAAACAAGTAAATACTACTTTTGTTTTCCTTTATGAAAATAGATAAGAGTGGAACAAAGGACACCAACCTTAGCCTTGCACTTGGTTCCTTACTTGATTCCTCTCCTTCCTGATAGATCTTTGCCACTTCTTCTTTGTCTGCCCAGCTTCAAAGAGCACCTGTGGAATCAAAGCAACATACTACTATC
>APFE030184663.1:67225-114110 GCA_000404065.3 Pinus taeda
TAGCACAACTTACTATTTTTAGCAGTTTTTCAGGTCCTGAACTTCCGGAGCCGTTTTGAGGCCCTAAACGACGTTTTTTGGGGAATCCAGGGGCAACATGGTCCATGTAATGGACCGATGTTGCCCATTCCAACAATGGTAGTTCTCGGATAGATCTTTCTAACGAGCTATCATACGCGTCAAACGGAGATCGTATGCCAAAGTTATGACCCCCGGAAATTGATGTACCAATTTACCCAAAACGGGGTCCACAATTTGGCGTTCAATCTTCTAAGGGTCGGTTTTGGAATGTGAAGGGTTTTCCATTGTTTCTCAATAATAAATAGGCCTTCGAGCCTCATTGTAACACAAGTTCGGAACAGTTCAGAGACATGTAGCCGCACATCTCTTCTCAGAGATAAGCTACCATCGTCCTAGCTGGTTTATTTCAATTCTGGTTGTAAGCATATTTCGGTATTTTCCATTGATGAAATAAAGTGTTATTTCCGCTGCATCTCTTTATTTATGGTTATCACATCTCTGTATTTATGGTTATCTCTGTAATCTATTGCGTTCCTGTTTAAATCTGGATCACTTCTTGTCGACATTAGCTCATTATCCAAGAAGTTGACTTAGGAACAACCATTTCAATACTTTGAAGCTTGCATGCCTCAATGGCAAGTTTCTCACTTCCGGTTACAGGTTTACATCAATGGCCTTCGACCGAAAGATTTTGCGTGGTGTTCGACATCGACTCATGTATTCACACCACGTGAATTGTATTGCAGTACCTTGAGGGTCATTATCATTATCGGTGATTCCTCTCGCATTTGTTAACATCTCACATCATTGGCTAGTAATTAGGCGATGTCTTTCCATGTTCGACATTAGAACATCTTTTCACATGGAACGACTTGTACTTCGGGCGAAGATTGAATGAGTTTGAAGACCCTAGATATAGTTTCATCCATCCGAGCTACCATATATTCAGGAAAACAAAGACATCAAATGTACTCCATAGCTGCACAGATAATCATCCAAGCTAAGGGATGCTGGCTCTACTAAAATCATCAGTCTGCCAAACAGACGATTGTCTGTCCTATGTACATGAAAATGAATTTATAAAGTTGAGCATGGGAATGCTCGCCTCAGCTAGATCATGAAAATATTATGAAGATAATGTATTGTATTATATCTTATTATAGGTCACCTTCTAGTTCGAAAATCCTTGGATCCTCATGATAAAACATTTCACCCGACATCAAAAGATTTACGACCTCATGCTTTAGGGGGCAACTGTTATAGACATGTTTGGGCACTGCAACCCCAATCACATACATCCATAAACCAAGGGCTTCTAAACTCCTAAAAGTGTTGTTTCACACCCTAAAGTATCAAGGTCAACTGATTACATCATTTCCTAGAAATTCTCCTTGAAAAACTGCTCAAAACTGGTCAAAACTGGACCATACAGACTGTTGCATGCTAAGGGTGCGATGCATCTCACCTGCTACACAAAAAGGGTGCGATGCATACTAAAAATCCCTTCTGTAGGGTGCGATGAGCGAGAGCAGACAAATGGCAGAGGCAGTTTGCTAGGTGGAAACTCAAAGAATCTTCTAGAAACTGCTTATATGACACTTGTCGCTCTAAATTCGCCCAGGGATGAGTAAGAGATCATGAAATCTCCAAGTGGAACCAAGAACTATTAGTAAAATGACACTAATCAAAATCCGAGAAGTTGACTCACCCCCCTGCAAATATCTATATATGGACCCCTCATCCTAGAGATCCAAAGGCTGGAATTTTGTATTTTGTAAGGAAGTGTTGTTGGTTTCTCTATGAAGCATTGTATTGTTGGTTGATCTAGCTTTTTCATGAGGTGAAGAGGGCTTTCACGTTGGGAGTATGGCGTTGGATCAGACAACTGGGTTGTAATCCTCTCTTCTACTACTTCTATCAATAAAGCTATTTGAGTTTTCCTCCATATACTTGTATATTTCTGAATCTTGTATTTGTGTATGCATTTGTATGGTTAATGTACATCTGATTCTACATTGTTTATGGTTATAGATCTCTATGCTTTGATGGTATTTTGCTGCTTTGACTCTACAGGTGTTCTTTAAAGCGGGACAAGTGAGAAAGGAGTGGTGAAGGCTCTATCAAACGAGAGAGGAAACAAGCAAGAAGCCAAGCGAAAGACTAAGGTTGGTGCTCTCTACTTCTCTCTCATCTATCTCTCATAAAGGAAAATACAAGTTACTTTGAATTGTTTATTTCTAAGATAGCTACTCGTGTTAGTGGGACTAGCAGATCTGAGTAGACACTAGTTTTCCCGGAAACATTGGTTGATAAATTCAGTTTCACCTATGATGGATTGAGATTTGGATATATTTTAACACTTGGTTATTATGGCATGTCAACAATGCAATTTTAAATGCGGAGGTAATACAAAATCAACTTACGAAAAAAATATTCAACATATTAAAAACGTGATATATATGTATATGCATTTTGTTTAATATATTAAATAAATGGTGTATGACAGTTTAATGCTTGTCAGAGAAATTAGAAAATATATAATAGATAGTTAATCTTAAAATGACTAACTACACAAGTAACGAGTATTATTTACTAAAAGATAATTAACTTATTATTTATTCATAAAATTTGAAAAGAAGAATTGAATCATTTATCCTAAAAACAAAAGGAGATTTAAATATTTTGAAGCCCATGTTCATATAAGTAATTATTTATTGTAAATTAGGTATTAACACCATTCATAGCATCTGATATATATTAGTTATTGCTATGCAGTCAATAAAAAGTAATATATATATATATATATATATTATATATTATATATATATATATATATATTATATATCACATAGTATATTAATAATAAGTATATATGGTATAAAGTATTATAACATCATCATTGTGTTGTGCTGAAATTGCCATTGCACTAATTAAGATATTGATTCCTAGTTCTAATTGGCCCCATGACCCCTCTAGAGACCTCCCTGGGGGTCAACCCCCTCCTCATCCACTAGATCCAACTGTCAATGCCTTCATGACTCTCATATCCTCTCTTGGCCCGCATTGTGAACACCCATCTATTTCCAAATTTGTCAAGCACTTGGACTCAAACCCTAAAACACGTATGCCTCCTTCCATTCCCCGCAAAGCAATTATCTCTATTGATGAATGAGGACTAGTTGGAAAATTCATAGGACACTACCCTTCACCAAAAATTGTGCAAAAATGGATAGAACGCAACTAGTCTCCAAAAATACAAGGGAAAATCATGGCTCATTTTGTGGAAGAGGACACTTCACCTTTTATTTTAAATCTAAGGAATATCACGATCTAATCTTTTGGAATGGATTGTACTTCATGGACTCATTGGAACTCTATCTAAACATATGGACACCATACTTTGATCATGAGATCGATATCCCTACTACAGTTCTGGTCTAGGTTCATCTCCGCCACCTTCCTCTCCACTGTTGAGGAGATGAATATGTAAGAACCATAAGGAATATAATCAGAAAATATATTGACAAAAGTGAGCCAAAGGAGAATATGCACGCATGCACAAGGATCTGCATAGAATTTGATCTAACCAGAGGACTTCCTGAAGCAATGAAGATCAAAGTAAATAGTTTGATGTGTATTCAACAACTCAACTATGAACAACTTCCCTTCAAATGCAACATATCTCACAAATATGGTCATTTCACAAACAAATGTCCCAAGCAATCATCAAATGAATCTCCAGAGGCTCGCAATGAATAATCGGAAATTATTAAGTGCAAAAATAACAATCCCAGCAGACCCACTAAGCAACCCAAGTGTTCTCACTCTGGGTCTTCTTCCTCTATCCCCTCCTCCTCTAATGTCAACCCCTTGTCTCACATTGGGACCTATTTTCCTGTCTCCTCTAATTATTTTGGATCTTTAGTTAACCTCCCTTCTTATCCAAACTTTAAAGATCTTCTAGCATCCAACCCCAAGCTTGAAGAGGGGGAGGCTACCGATGTTCAAACCATTACAACTCTACCTCGCCTTCATTTGACTAATATGGATCATATCATCCCTTTTTCCACCTCCCCTTTGGGTGATCCACCTGTTGACTAAGATCTAGGCCTTGTTTATTCTCCCTCCCCTCTCCTTGAACCCCTCCTTGACTCCTTGAATTCTTTAGTTCCTTCCTTTGTATGGATTCTAACTAGAATCAAAGCCAAAGAAGCCTCGGCTCAACCAAAATCTCTTGAAAGGAAAACTAGAAGAAGGAATAATAAATAAGTTTCAGATGAAGTAACTCAAAATGACATGGTAATGGGAATTCAACAACCAATGGACACATATCTAGGTAAAGGGCCAGCAACGAAGGAAATATAGACCCAAACAGGGAGAGACAAGAGCTTTACCACCCCTTCACAAGGTAAATAATGAATTCGGTCTCCTAGAACTACAGAGGCATCGAACACATCTCAAACACAAATGCAATAAAAGATACGATAAGATCATAAAACCCCGTAGTCTTATCAATCCAAGAGACCAAATTAAGTGAAGAGGAATTGTCATCCACAATCAAGAAAATCAACAATAATTTTAAAGAGGCAGAAATTAGTGCAAGAGGTAATAATTAGGAGGAATATGCACCATATGGATTCAAACAATTTTGGACATTCAAAGAATCCACAGAGAACAACATTGGATAAAGACTAATAATTACAACAAAGTAAGCGAGAAAAACTCTATGGATACAAGCAAGCTTCAAGAACACCACTTCTTTCACAATCCGGTGAAGGATAGAAGGAATACAAATTGAGTAGCTTAAATTTATGGAGAAGGTAATGTTCTCATAGAATGGCTAGAAGCGGTCAAAGAGGAAGCACATTGGGATTTTAGAAAACTTCTGACAACAAATCATGAACTAGCCAATTTTGAGGAAATTCTTAGTTCAATTCCAAAAATGGTAATAGAAGAATCTAGTGTAGATTTAACAAAACCAGTGGATGTTGAAGAATAGCAACGGGAAATATGGATTTTGCATCCTAACAAAGCACCCGTTTCAAATGGATTTACCATTTCCTTGTCCTGATCTTGCTATGAACTCATCGAAAAAGACCTTCTCAAGATGATCCATTAGGCTCAACAGAAGCACAAAATTGGGGGCAACACTAATTCAACCTTTCTTCAATTGATTGCCAAAGAACTAGACTCTCAAACTTTAATATATTCTAGCCCATATCCCTATGAAATTCCTCTTACAAAATCCTAATCGAAATTCTTGTGAACTGTCTCAAGAACCTTCTCCCTCATTTGATCTCTGAACACCAGGGTGGATTCATTCATGCTAGAAAAGTTGTGGACAACATTCTCATTGATCAAGAAGCAATGCACTCAAGCATATTTCAAGAAGAACAAGCCTTCATTCTCAATCTCAACATGGAAAATACCTTTGATAGAGTAAGGCATTCCTTCCTCTTTGTTGTTCTATAAAAAAATTGGATTTGATAATGTTTTTATTGATCTTAAGAAAGTTTGTATTCATGAACAATGGATAGGAGCCCTAGAAAATGGAAGACCATTGCACTTCTCCTAGAGCACAAGGGGAATAAGGTAAGGGTCTACCCTTTCATCCTTCCTATATGTCATTATGGTAGAAGCGCTCAAGAGAAGGTTCAAGTGGGATAGACAAAATAAGATTGGTCATTCGAATTAACTATAGCAAAGGAGTAAAAAATTTAAACCATTCCCAATTTTCCAGTGACACATTATTAATAAGAGGAACATCCTCTACATTGGCTAGAAGAATAAAAAACAACATAGATATATTCCTCGAAGCATTGGGGGGATTTCTCCATTAGCTAAAGATCAACATATATGGTTGGAACACTCCTTCAAGAACACTCAGGTGAGTCTCCCGGATTTTTGAAATACCTTTCAAATATAATTGGGCACTCTTAAAGTATTTAGAATGCCAATATTCAAGAAAAATATGAAGGTTTAGGTATGGACAAAGATCATTAACAAGATGAAGAAAAAGATGCATTATTGGGGAACTCATTGGTTAAATTTAGATGGACGGTTCATTCTAATTAAATATATTTTATCTACCCTCCCCATATATCAATATGTGATTCTGCAAGCTCCAACCAAAATCCAAAAACATATAGAACTCCTTTTGAGAAAAAAATTGTGGCTAGTGTTGGTGTCTGAGTGTGAATAACTATTCAACCCTTTTCCACATTTAATTTATCAATCCAGGCGCGTATATTATTTCAAGGTAATGTGTAAAGTATATGCATGTAAAAATGACACATTCCAACCACCAATTCCAGATTTAATAATTGAGTTAATTAAAGAACCACTGTGACAGTAAATGAGAATAAATTGCATAATTATAAAAGCATTCACAACAATTGAAGTAGAGTATTGTTACAACAATTAAAATGAACCAATAGAAAAAATAACAACACACAAAAATAACCCAGCACATGATCAGAAGAGTGGGCCCAACTCTCTAACTAGGGCTACGATGAATTCACGACTTATAGAGAGAACAACAAAATATCTTGCATTCAATTAATTAAATAGTCTTCTATTACAATGTTAGTCTCTTGCACAACTAACCCGATTCATGGTCTTGAAAACCTTCTTATACAATTGTTCAGAGAAAACGTTCTTCAAATCTGGTAGCTAATATCTACAAATATACAAATGTTGAAACGATCAAACTAGTTTCCGAGAGAGAGAACAAGAAAGGTATGAATAGGCCTGGAATGTACTATGTTGTTACAGCGTTGCCGAAATGGTGTTGTAATCTCAGAGTTGCTTTTGTAATTTTCATATGCGACCTTTGACCACCGGATCTGCGGAAATGACTGAATTAGTAACTCGCGTAGGTAAAATCCCCATGACTATTACTTCATTAATTAAAAATTCCAAGAAGGCAATTGAAGGGGGTTTACCTTGTGCATTTAGGTGATTAGTGAATATAAATGATACAAAGGAGTAAGAGACAGTGAAAATGGAGGGAAAACATATGCATATTTGGTACCCAACATCTCCCCCCAACTGGTCTTTCTGCATGCTGTCATGCAGCTCGCCTTCTCTTCAAGTCTGGATTGGACCGACTGTGGTTAGCACGAAGCTAAGAAAGGTCATATTCTTCAACCATATCTGTCCTTAGAGGTTTATATCCTTATGTCATAATGAAATCCTTCCACCAATCATTTCTTACATTATATGCTGAAGTGTAATGATATGCTGGAAACCAAATGAGGGGAAACTGAAATCTCATCCCCATCCACTAGACCCCACAGGTATGAGTGCATGCAACAAAAAATGGCACTCTTTCTAATGCTCCTGCAAAATTGGGTGCTCCAAAAGGTTCCTTGTTTCTGACAGCTGATGACGACATCATCCACCTCCTTTGACAACTATCAAGGGCTTCATCCTGAAAAGTGACTATCTGTCTGACACAGAGGTCAGTACACCACCTGTATGTTGCCAACCTTCGTTCTTTAGATCCCTTAATCTGTAAAAAGGTGGAGTGCTTGTTATAAATAGACACTTCCTGACCATTCTCCCTCCTTACCATTAGTGTCTTTGTAGCTTGATTTTCTTCAAAAGTATCATAAGAATTCCTCCATTTAACCTAGTTAATAGTGTAGGAGGTGAAGGCTCTCAGGTGAACATCCCCCATAGATGGAACCAGATTGAAGGTTTCATCATCCCTCAAGAAACAACCATGCATGTAGAGTTCGCACATCAAGTATTGGCTCACGATATCATGAATCCTTATAATACGAAGGAATTGTATTGAGTCCTCAATCGCATGGTTGATCTCCTTGTAGATGTTTTCCAAGCAGAAGAAAAAGAACTATTCATGAAGAAATAAAGCATAAATATGAGCAGGAGGTCGACAGGCCATTACCTACTGTGCTAAGGTAAACATATTTCCTTTATCTGCCTTCAACATCTGTACCTACTCTTCTAAGTCCTTCATCTTTTTCTATTGCTTCTCTTACCTTTGCCTTGCTCTGTCTAACTGGTCTACATACCCAGTAATAATCTCAGTGGCTTTTTCTCGAACCTTCATCTCCTTCGTATGTTCATTTGCAGCAGATTGTCATTTCTAAATTTCAGCAGCTAGGAAGAATTCTTGGGCCTCGAACAACTCTTCAATAGGACCGGTCTGTGTGGCAGCAGAAGTTGTGGGAACATCTTCTGTCTTTACAGTTGTCGAGGAGATCTCGACCTTGGTCTTTATAGCCTCCCGTTTATACTTTCTTGTTTTCTTCTTTAGCCGAGATACCTGCCTTCTCAGCTTTCGAACTTCCATCTTTAGTCGCATGGTTTCTCAAAACTGAAGTCGATACCTTTCTTTGAGAGGTGGTCTCCTCTTCTCACATTGTTCTATCCACTCTTGTTTGACAATAAATTCATTTCCTAGCCCTATAGCTGGTTCAGAAAGCAGTGGATTATCGTTAAAGACATCAACCAACTTCTCTACTAGGTCTCCCTTACTTGGTTTTCTTTCCTTGGGAGCACTTTCTCCTTCGCCTATTCTCAATTTAGGAATATCTGTCACCTGGACAGTGCCTTCATCGACTGTTCTCTACTCTAGTCCTTCTACAAACTTTTCTTTTTCATTTTGATCTTCAGGGAGCCCTTGCTGGGAATCAACAAGTGATGACCCAACAATGGTTGTGCCCTTCCTTTGAGCCGACGAATTTCAATATGGGAGGAACAACGATCTCTTCCATTAAACCTTGGGGGAACAAAACCCTCTTGCTCCTCTTGGCATTGTGGCCTGAAAAGGAGAGTGGAAGATGTTCTCCACCTAGTCTATACCAGTCTTGTCTGCTACCTCTAGTCCTTCTTCACACCAGGTGGATCTTCAAATACCATGGCATGGAAAAACTCAAAATTAAAAGTGGAAAAAAAGCAAGTATCCTGATGTCAGATCAAATTTCTCGTCACCATGATTCCAACGGTGTGAATGACACTCCAATCTGAGTCCGGATGATGAAGTTATGGCAGAAAGAAGGTCACCTTGTTCCTTTGGAAAATTAGGGTTTTTCCCTTAAAAAAATGTACTTTTTGGCTTTAAAAGGGAATCGCATCGAAAATCGTGCAAAGGGCAGACTTTAAGACCCTGATCAGTGATTATCGATATATTAGGTCGGAGAAGTCAGAGGCAGAGAAGCATGGGTAGCAGAACCCCCGATTAGCGATCTCTGCCTAATCGCAATCGGGGGCAGGAAATCGGCGATATCGGAGACATAAGGCGGTCGGCATCGACAGATCGGGTCGGCGAAACCAAAGGCATAAGACCCGAACCTTTTGGTCATTGCGATTGCGATCACTGATCAATGATGTGTAATCTCAGTCGTCGGATCGGGAAGAAGATTGGCAGTCAAGATTAAATCGGCGGATAAGAAAATCGGCAATCAGTGAATCGGAAAATTGGCAATTGGCGATCGGCAATTCCCCGATATACAAGGCCATGGACCTCAGTGATAGCGATTTGTGATCAGGATTGGACCTGATGGATTTATAGGGCCAATTTGATCTATTTAGAGTCCAGTTTTAAAGGTTTTGGTCGAATTTTCAATGTTTTTAGGGTTTTTTGTATTATCGCTTTTAAACGCTAAAAAGGCTATTTTAGGGGTTAGTTGTGCCTGCCGACCCTTCTACCTAACGGCTTCTATTCTGAATGAGTAGATCCCCAATTTGCAAGCATCTTTGTGCTATAAAGCCCGATGAATGAAGAAAGCACAGGGAGAAGGATTTTCAACACGTAGTTCGAGGCAAGAGAGTTTTCAGGAGGGATGATAGTGTATTTTGTTTGATTTTGGACAAATCTTATATGTTTTTAGCCCTTTTCATCGCCGCGGACGCATTGGTGTTGTCCATTTCTCCATATGAGGTCTCCATTTCATAGCCATTGTCTACGATGGAAGTATAAGCCTCTTTTGATATACTGATGATTGTATTCTCCTCTTTTCATGCCATTCAATATATGAAGGCCTCCCCATTGATAGAGCAGGGCCTAGAGACGTAGTCCGAGTTGGACGAAATCCGTTATCAAGTATTGATGTCTTCTTGTCATGCTTTTATGTGTTACTTCTTCTTTTCTTGTGTGGATATTATAACTATGTGTTAAGCTGCAATTCTTACATGTGATTCTTTTCATACATCTATAAGCGAAAGTATCCTGAATCATCAACTGACTTCCCTACCAGGTCTTCCTTACTTGGTTTTCTTTCCTTGGGAGCACTTTCTCCTTTGCCTCTTCTCAATTCAGGAATATTTGTCACCTGTACAGTGCCTTCATCGACCGTTCTCTGCTCAAGTTCTTCTGCAATTTTTTTTTTTCAATCTGATCTTTAGGGAGCCCTTGCTGGGAATCAGCAAGTACTGAGCCAACAATGGTTGTGCCCTTGTTTTGAGCTGACAAACTTCAATATAGGAGGAACAGCAATCTCTTCCATTAAACCTCGGGGGAACAGAACCCTCTTGCTCCTCTTGGCATTGTGGCCTGAAAAGGAGAGTGGAAGATGTTCTCCACCTAGTCTATACTAGTCTTGTCTACTACCTCTACTTCTTTTTCTCCATTACCTTCATCTCTTAATTGGGCCGAGCCTTCTTCATGCATTGCTTCTTGTCCTCCGGTCAACACTGGTTCTTGTGGAGTAGCGTCAACCTCAAGCTTCATCCCATCCACATTTTCCTACCCTGGCTGAGTTGGTGGTGGTTCTTATGTGACACCCCTACCCATTTCAACACCCAAATTTGTTTGGACAAGTGATATTGGTTATTGTGTAACAACATCACTCGCTAGATCCTTGACCAGTATTTCTTCTCTTGTACTTCATTAATGAAATTTTATTCCTATAAGACAGTATCAACTCCATCTGTCACCTCCATTTCTTCATCAATAGGTTCCACATGCGAGGTTGCTTCTTGTGTGGCAACCTCGACTATATCACTGATTGTTTCCTCTACTTCCATCTCTTCCAGCTCTTCTTCTTCTTTCCCCAATTCCTCCAACTCTTCTTCTTCTCCTGTTGAACCAACATGAGATGTTGGTTCTCCTTTGAATTCTTATGGTTCTTCTTCTTCCCCTGCCAAACTAGCAAGAGATCTTCTTCCCCCAATTCCTCTGGCTCTTCTTCCCTAGCAATTATAATAATTTCTACTTCCTTTTCTGTCATTTCAATGAATTGTGCCCAGGGAACTTGGAATTGAGTCAATGCATGCATGAGCAGCAGTTGAATCAATCTGTGATTTGTAAGGACCACCAGCACTTGGCGTGAGCGTCGAGCAGACTGCATCATAAGTTGAAGACTTTTCATCAAAAATAAAGGCATGTTCAAATAATGAACATGTGCCCACGAGAATTGAAGATGGGCTAGGATTTTGAAATGGTACTTGAACAAGGTGGTAAACCCTCATTCGTAGGTTATGTATTTCATGACAAAGGCTGCTACTTCATTCCATGGATACAGAAAGGATTTAGTATCATACCCCCTTCCTCTCTGGACAGCACTTTCTCCAGCTTAAAAAAATAGTTCTAGAAACTCTGGCAGGGGAACCTTCTGTGAGAACCAATTATTTCACTGTTGTGTTAACCCAATGACTTCTGCAATGGCCTCTTCTATGATGGGAATTTCTAGTCCTTTGACTTGAGAGCAATTCTTGTCCAAATTTAGTGTGAATTATACCATGATCCCTTCATCGAACCCGTGCAACCTATTGAAGTAAATTTCCCATCCTACATCTATGAAAACCTGCCATACATTTGCAATACTGTGGACCAGGGTTGTATCCTTGGGTTCATGACGCACAGTCAGTCTGCCCATCCTATAGAGACTGTAACAACACTTTGCACGTAGCAGACCATTGGAAGGAGTGACAGCAACAAATTATTGCAGTAACAGCATGGTAAAAAAAATGAATGAAGTGGAATGATGATAAATATAGTAGGCAATTTCTCGGGAAATGAATAAAATTATGGAAAATTATGGTAAGTACGGTGGATGAAATGGTAATTATTCCGCATTAAATTTGAAGGGATTTATCAGTACATATTTCAAATGCCAACACATGTTAATGATTATGGGAAATATGGTGAAGATCGTGGATCGTATCGTCGGCACAAGGTTTAATGATGGTATTGGATTGATCATTGGTGTATTTTAATTACAACATTGTTTAATTATGACGACACCCTCCCCCCAACTTATAAATAGCCATTTATGGCATGTCAATGTCTTGTCCATGGAATATTTAATTAAATCCATAAAAGTCAACGGAGACATACCTCATGACCTACCAGAGGGAAGTGACAGTTGGCACAGTAACGGCGAAGTAGCTACATCCAAAGAGTAACAACATCCAACACTTAGAAAAATTTTGGGAATAATAGCAGTGGTGAAGTAAAAGGACCCAAGGAGTAATAGCATTCGACACTTAGAAAATTTTTGGGAGTAATAGTAGCAGCGAAGTAATAGTACCCAAGGAGTAATAGCATCCGACACCTAGAAAATTTTTGGGAGTAACAGTAGCGGCGAAGTAACAACACCCAAGGAGTAGCAACATCCGATACTTAGAAAATTTTCGGGAGTAACAACATCGGTGGAGTAACAACATCGGTGGAGTAACAACATCCAAGGAGTGTTGGGTTGTGTTATATTCTTTCCACATAGTTAACAGGGGGTTTGAGGGGTACCCGTAACCCCACTTTATGGGGTCCTGGCAGCGCCCCGGAAAATTTTGGTTTTGGACCCTATGTTAGGTTGGGCGGACCCACCTATGGTTTTGTGCATGATTTTCGCACATGTTTTTTGGACGCGATGGTTTTCGGTCCATGGTATTGGATGCGATTGTTTTTTGGTCCATGGTATTGGACATGATGGTTTTCGGTCCATGGTATTGGATGCTTCGGCATGTATAAATATGTATTGTAACATTGAAAGGAATATAATGAAAAATCGAGCTGGTAGTCTTGGTTTTGGGATCCAGGGGAAAATCTCTGCGCATATGTGTTTTTCATGTGTTATGCTCTCGCATTGTTTATTTTTCTGTGATTTAGAATTCGTATGCAGGTAATTTCTATACGAGGTTAAAACCTACAGTAGATTGATTTCTTATGAAAGGAAGCTTAATACCTAGTCTCAAACTACACCTTCATGTTCTACTCATATTCATGTTGCTCAACATGTTTATCAATTGTATTCCCTTTTCACTCACTGGTGATGTAACTTTTGTGAACAATACCACGATGAAAAGACTTATCAAATCAAAATAAATGCAAGGGAAACAATTTTTGGTAAGAAACCTAATCCCTCCATGGAAACCCTAGATTGGGTAGATAGTGAAGAAGTCCTAGCTATCGAAAAATAGGTTCCTTTAGGGCTTGTAATGCAAAGAACCAAGCTTCCAAACAACATGAAAATACAAAATTCTCAAGCTCCTCAGTCTTACAGTCACCTGTAAATACCGCTTATTCTTTCCAAATGTACATTCTTCTTCCCCATCTCCTTCTTCAATGCTACCAAAATTTGACATTCTTAAGCAGATGTCCAACATTAAATATGATTCATCCCTACTTGATATGTCATCTATCCCTAAACAACAGAATAAATTGAAGGTTTCCTCGAGGGCAAGGTACTCACAGCTATTAACACCCTCGAAATCCAATTTGAAAAAGAGGACCCTCAACAAAATGTCCCTGTTGTTCATAGTCCATCAAATCCCCTTCAGAATCCTCCTTTCTGTGTCTCCATGAAAATTCATGGCAAGATAGATCATTGCTACTTGGTCAATGGAGGCTTAGGGCCAAATTTCATGCCTAAGGTCATTATGGAGGAATTAGGTCTATAATGCTCCAAGGATACCCCGAGAAAAATCATTTCCTCTAATAATTATTTACAAGAAAGAATCAGCCAAATAAAGGACATTACCTTAGTTGTATGCACTCATCCCAATATAAAAAAAAAACCTGCAACATAGAATTCATGGACATGTCAGTGTCTAATTATTCTAGCAGTTTAGGTAGAGATTGGAAGGTCCAGACCGGTGGATACATTTCACTTGATGGTACACGTATGAGCTTACCCCAAAAAAGGTAAGAATATAATTGTATCTAGGGAAGGTCGTATCTCACCATACATTGAAGGTCTACCTCAACCTCATGTCAATTATGTGGAAGAGGGAATTGGAATCTATTCACTCTTCACTAAAGATGAGATACCTCCCCCTTCTGAGATTCATCAAGATCATCAACTTTGGAACATGCACTTTGATGGAGCTTCCTACAACAAAGGAAATGGAGCAGGAGTTGTCTTGTCCTCTCCCATTGGGAAAATTAATCAACTTTCATTCAGAATGGAGTTCCAATGCACTAATAACATTGTTGAATTTGAAGCTTTTCTTTTGGGAATAGAGCAAGCTTTGGCTCTAGGATGTATACATTTGACCACTTTCGATGATTCACAACTCATTGTCAACTAGATTAAGAAAATATACTTTCCCATAAATAAATTCATCAAGAGGTATACCAAGACTTCTTGGGAAAATATCATTAAATTTTTAGCCTTCAACATCCCCCGTGTTAAAAGGGAGCTCAATACCTTCACAAATTTATTAGTTGTTTATGTTACCAGTCCCTCTCGACAAAATAACCTGAAAGGCCTAATTGTATTTTCCAATATGTTTATACGCCTCACCTCCCAAGATGAGGAATACTGGTAGGTATTTTCAAATTATGAAAATATTTGTGCCTTTGTTCAAAATCATCCCTTAGAGAAGACTGAGATCATATCCTTAAAAGATGATAATTTTCCAACTGAACTTTCACTTCTAGAGAGTTCTTTCTCATCCAGTGAGTCTTTAGTTAAAAGAAGAAACATAATGAAGGGTCTAAACGGAAAGTTGGGAAAACAATATCAATAAACATTAGAGCCCCAGATGATCCAAATATATTGCAAGTAGGGGCCCAATGTACCGAACAAGAAAACGAAAGATTCATAAGTTTTTTCAAGGAATTATCCAATGTAATTGTCTTGGATTATAAATACCCTTTTTGTTTCGATTGTGGTATCATACAACATGTTATGCCCATTAAGGAGGATTGCAAACTAGTTAGGTAAAGACAACGACTAGTCAATCCAACTCTTGAGGCTACAATTAGAAAAGAATTGGATAAGTTATTAGTATTTTTCCAATTAAATAGTTAGAGTGGGTGGCCAACTTGGTCCCGATGAGGAAAAATAATGGTGGAATATGTTTATGTGTTGATTAGCATTTGTTGAATAAAGAAAGTATTGAAGATCATTTTCCTTTTCCTAACATGGACCAAATGTTGCAACAGGTGGCAGGTTCTCATATGATGTCTATTCTTGATGGTTTTTCTGGCTATAAGCATATTTGCGTCAGGAAGGTTGACATATATAAAACCACCTTTGCCTATGAACGTATGCCTTCGGCCTTATTAATATAGGTGCCACCTTTCAAAGTGATATGTAGTTAGCCTTTGATGACCTCAATGGGGATATCATTCAAATTTACCGCAATGTTAAGATTGTATATTCCAAGCATTGCAATGATCATTTTCAGCATTTAAGAAGAGTTTTTATTAGGTGAAAAATATTTGGCATATCATTGAATCTAAAAAAATATGTTTTTGGTGTTACAATTGGTAAGCTTTTATGTCATATCATATTAGAAGTTGGCATTAACATTGATCCAGATAGGGTTAAGGTAAGAAAAAATATCCTCCCCTTCTAATTCCAATAAAGAAATTCAATCTTTTATGGGGAAGGTAACTTTCCTACGCATTTTCATAAATGATTTTGCTAAGATCACTAAACCCATTCACAATATCACTAAGCAAGATTGTGCATTTAAATGGGATGACTATGCCCAACGAGCGTTCCTTTCTATCAAAGGAAGCCATTGCTCCTGCACCTGTATTGACAAAACCTGATTTTAATAAATAATTCTTCATATATAATAATGTCATAGAGGAACCCATATTTTGGTATCCTCATGTAGAAAAATGATCAAAATATGGAACACCTAATCACTTTCATGAGCCAAAGCCTCTCTGACAATGAATTTAAGTATTCTTTTATTAAATGGCATGCTTTCACTATGGTTAAATTGATTGATAAATTTTGACAATACATCTTAGAAAAGAATACAGAGGTAAGAGTTCCTTTAACTGTTATTAAGTTGTTATTATCACAGACCTATCTTTCAAGAAAACCAGCTCATTAGCTTTCCAAAATTCAGAAACATGATTTGGCAATCACCACTACAAAAACAATCAAGGGGCGCAATTTAGCTCTTCACTAGGCTCAATATCCTGAGCCATGTGAATAAAAAAATGAATATGAATCCCTTTCAACTCTTTTTATAATCAATGAACAACATATAGATGTATCATATCACCCATCGTGTAGGGATATAATATATTATTTGCAGAATAAAAAATTCCCTGGCCATTTTGACAAATTTCAACAAAGAATATTACATTTAGAATTGTCCAAGTATTTGACCCTTAACAATAAGCTCTTTCTCAAATATTTTAATGGATTATGCTACATTGCATAGATGATGAATTTTTTGATGAAATCTAGGCATTATATCATGGTTCCACTCATGGAGGCATGCAGATTGGTGGCCATTTTGGTGCCAAATCCACTACATATAAGATTTTAAGATATGGCTATTATTGGCCAACAATCTTCTCAGATTCTTGTAAGTATGTGCAAAGTTGTAAATAATTCCAGCAAGCTACTAATAAGGATAAATTTCATTCCATGCCCCTACAATCAGTTATTCATGATTTCCCTTTTTATAAATGGAGCATGGACTTCATAGGCCCAATAACACCCTCATCTGTAGGGCACACTTTTATTCTCACGTCCACCAACTACTTTACAAAGTGGGTATTCTCAGGATGAGCAAGTTATTGAATTTCTTGAAAATGATATCTTATCTCGTTTTAGCATACCATTAGATATAATCAAAGATAACAGACCATCTTTCATTTTTGTGAAATTCACTGAATTCTATTACAGATACAAAATCAAGCATTATACTTCCTCTTCTTACTACCTGCAAGGTAATTGACAAGCGAAATCCATGAATAAAAATATGATTCATATTTTGAAAAGGATCATAAAAGATAAACCAAAAAATTGACACAATTTGTTAAAGTATGCCCTGTGGGTTGATCGCACAATTGTCAATCCAGTACCAATGTTACTCCTTTCCAACAAGTGTATTGGCAAGTGTTGAGCTCGAATTAAACTCATTATGTCTTGACCTATAGAATTAGGAACTCAATTCCACTGATATTCCTCAAAGAAACATAACCATTCTCCATATAATCTTAAAAGCAGAGTGAAAACAATAAAGAAATATTTTGATAAAAATATATAAAGATGTTAACTTTATTATTGGCCAAAAGGTGTTTTTATGGGACTCTACACATGTAGAGAAGGGTAACCATTATATTTTTCAGAGATTATGGATTGGTCCTTTTAAAATCAGTGTAATTGTCAATCCAAATTCCTACATGTTAAAAGTCAAAGTTGATTGTGTCATGTTCTACACAAATTGCTCACATCTCAATCCATATGTAGAGGTCGTACAATATTAAATATTCAAACGTCATTTGAGAACAATTGAGAATTATTTGGATAACAACATCTTCTCAAATATAGTGTGTCTTAAATATTTACTTCTCTAACCATATTTATGTGTTGACATCTTCAACCTTTCATCAACAAAAAAACTGAATACAGGAGAGAGTAATCCTTCCCTTTATCAAAGAGTTGGATTGTGAAGAAGCTTTCTCTAACCTTATCTTTACCTGCAATAAGTCACCCCTGGTGATGTCTTCTTTGCCCCACTTCTCTCATCCCTTGCTTCATGTCCCCTAATGATAGCTTGCATCCTACTTATTTGCAGTAGAACCTATCAATTCTTTTACCAAAGTATCTGGGTTTTAGTTCACAATATGCAAACCACCCTGTGGAGTTGCCAATGTTGATGGACATCAATACAAAAAAATTGCAAGCCATTGTGAGTGGCTTCCCACCCCTTTAATCAAAAAGATCAAAAACACAAATTCTGAAATATGATAAAAAATAATAATAATAAAAAAAATCTTGAAATTAGTAGGTGGGACCCTACCTTTTGAAAATCCTCTACCATCTACATAAATATATGATGAATGCATGTTTAAAAAAAAAATCCATATCAGAAGGTTCCTACTATGTGTTCTTTTGAAGTAAATAAGTTTCGGTATTACACCCATACAATGCCATTTTACGTGTTTGTACATGTATTTTCTCGCAAAAAATGCAAAGGGTTTAAGTTCCAATTTTCTAAAGTTTCATGATATATATTTATATATATTATATATAGTATATATATATATATATATAGAGAGAGAGAGAGAGAAGAGAGAGAGAGAGAGAGAGAGAGAGAGAGGAATCTTAACAACAGCATATCATATCATATATTTTCATGTGACTCAAAGTATGTTACAACATTGGGAATACTCACACCTTGATAGTCTTATATACAAACCATGATATTTTATTGTCATAACCTCGACCTACTGGATAAGATGGGTGTGAATGGTTATATGGTGAAATATGTATATCATCAGGACTATGTTTTTTCTTTAAGGTATCATGGGCATTTTATGAAGGATGAAAAGTATGGTTTTCAAAATAAATGAGTTTGTTGTAACCTTAAAGGTCATTTATCTATGCTCAGACCATATGATTCTTTTATACGTACTGTATTTGAAAACTTCTTACATGGCGAAACAAATTAAAAATGGTAGCGACTTCATATATTTATATTACAGGTTGTCGTTGAAATACGTGGAAGTGGATTTAGGTTTTACACATGGTTTTTAAACTAACTACATGTATTACATGAATATTTAGTTCTCTATAATATTGGCATGATATCATATATCTTAGTGATTGTAGATGATATTGATACACAATGTCAATATGGTTGTGACAAGAAATATATCAATTGATCTGATAATTGGTTTGTATATGGTATCTCTAATGGGGTTAGCTCACTTATCCTTGTCAATTTCCAACAGAGAATGTAAGCTTAATGCCCTATAACTACCTATGCTCCATGTTTTAGATGTAGTGTTCATTTCCCAAGTTTTTCATGTACTAGAAAATCTTGTTTCCTCCACCTGATGGCACAATGTATCAATTGTTCTAATGTCATTGAAATTGTCATGTGAACTCCCTCATTCGATCTGTTTTAACTCTATCATCCTGGTGTTATCTCGTTTGTGAATTATGGAACTAAACCATGACATGGAATTATATCTCACATTATGTATCAGCCTGCATTACAACTCACCAATCCAAGTCACCGTTCCTTACACCAAAGTTTATCCCACCATTTAATCCTCCCTTACGTCAGTAGCCCCATCCTTTGCATTCCATATTTCACTCTTTTGCAAACTTTTAGGGAGGTATTTTCACTCTTAGTTTGTGTTTTCAATTATGCTGCAAGAATCTGGTAACCCATACTCGAGACTAAGAAAGGGAGGTGAATTTTGGTTCCATCATAGTGTTTCTGTTGAGAAATACAGGGGAAGAAAATTAATTGATCTATCTTAGTTTCATAACTTCTTGTGATGTATTTTTAATTATATTGATTAGCTTCTTTTTTCACTTGATTATAATTAGTGTTATTATCATCAAACAATTGTCAAACCATAAAGAACAATGACACAAGAGGACACAAGATATAGGCTATCATCCAGGGCCAAAGCCTCTCTTGTTGGGAGGAAAACCCACAAGAAATATTCTCTTCCTATAGAATTTTGATTGATGAATTCCAAGACCTATGACCCTTGACCTAGACCCCCCCAAGACCAATTCAAACTTCTTGTGGATGAGCTCCTCTTCGATAAAGTCAACGATAATCAAATTAGCCTTCTAATAGTTGCTTGCTTCCGCTTCGACCTCAATTTCATACCTGCACTTTATACTGTGATTCTCATCCCTCCTCACATGTGTGACAGAAATATGGTGAACATGGTTTCTATTCTCCTTTTCTTGGGCAACAATTCAGCTTGAATATAGATGCTTCT
This sequence comes from Pinus taeda, assembly GCA_000404065.3. NCBI lineage: Eukaryota > Viridiplantae > Streptophyta > Pinopsida > Pinales > Pinaceae > Pinus > Pinus taeda. Next base: position 87,387 of record APFE030184663.1, read on the forward strand.
TTAACCCTTCATTTTTCTTCTTAACTTGACTATAATTTTGTTTAGTTGTAGGTGTGATGATGCCCTAGATATAGTCTGCATGTGTGAGAGATTACCCAAAATAGACTTCAAGAGATATGAATTCTTCTTTGTTTTGTCTTCTCCTTTATTTGTTGATCCTTATAGTGATTTTTGTTCTTTTAATCGAGCTACTTGTGATGCTTGGATTCCATTCAAGGTGGTTGAATATCCTCATATATATAGGCTTCATGTCCTAGCTTATAGGCCAACTTGTCACTATCTTTAGGTTGACTTGTCTTGGAACATTATGAAAAGGTCATGGAGGGTCTTTGACTCTATTTTTGACTCAAATAAATTTTCTTTACAATATGTAACATGCCCAAAAGGGTCTTCCATACATGACAATGGCTCAATTGACTTGTAGACTCAATGACAAGACCTAGAAGCACACAATGGGTGCTTGACCTATAAATCAAATAGCCTTGAGAATGAAACCCATGCCTCGAGAAATAAAAATAATAATTTATTTTTCTTTTTACAATAAATACATAAAATCATGATTAAAAATGTCATTATGCAGACCGAACCTAGTTACATATTTCAACAATCCTTCTTAACTAGGAAGGTATTCATAATCTATGGAAGGTACTGGGACATTCTCAATCTGAAGAATTCTCATAAGAAGGGTCGGATTGGTAAGCCACCTCATAAGATAATCCCTTAGCTTATGCTAGAGCATCTCATCACATCAACCATCATTGTCACATAGCAAGGCCTTGACTAACAGTTCTATCTCTCCACAAGATTAGAGTACAAGGTTGGCAAGACCAATGACTGACAAACACCATCATCATTGTCTCTCAAGGCACATACCCCACGCGGGTGTTCACAAGGTATGTACTTTTATGACAATTCCTATCTTCAAATAACACATCCTCAAGGAATTTCCTCTTCGACTACTCTTATTTTAGATGCCATACATCATCCTCAAAGAGTATCAGAATAATTCTCTAATGATTACCCAATCCTAAATTATTTCTTCACAATATGAAGACAAGAATGATGTGTCTATCTCTCCCTATCAACTAGGGAATATATATTCATTCCTATAAAAAGAATATACCTAAGCTCCCTCTTATCCAAGGACTTATCTAAACTCCCTCTCAACTAGAGACTTGTTACCCGTAGTTATCTTCTCTTTAATGGAGATCATGGTACCTCTAGTTTCTTATAGAGCTCCTCCTTTCCATGTCATGAATTCATCTTTATCATTATGGAGCCTTCATCTTATAGTTGTTCTTCGTATGGCATAGGCCATCCATCACATTCCTTCAACAATCCATAGTGTTGAATCATCAGTCATGTCATCCTTCTTTTCATCAAAAAGTGATCTTTCATTCCACATTTGGATTTTTGTTACATGGCTATCTCTTCCAAGTCACGTTCTTTTCAAAATATTCTATCCATTCCCATGAGTAATAGTTCTTGGTGGCATCTACAAATGATGGCCTTTCATCATGACATCTTCTTGCTTACAACATTAACATTATGTACATTCATAAACACATCTCCAAGACTCTAAATGTCAAGGGTCTCCTTCATTTATAGACTTTTTTAAGATATGCATACCTTCCTCATGGAGATGTCATACCAGATCCTTCTAGTCATCGAATGTTGATTCCTTATCTTATGTGACCATAGTTGCAACTTTTTCATGAATCTTTCTTCCTTCCCTCACATATTGTACCCCAAGAACTTCTATACATAGTTCCTTCATCTTTTCAACCACTTCATATTCCATATGAGGACATATTATGTTGAATTCATCTTATCAATGTGAACAAGGGAATATGCTTTCATGCATATTTATAAAGGAACAGATCCTCCTTTTTGATCATTCTCATGAGATAGAGCATTCAACCATTCTATATGCAACTATATGTGACATAACTTAATCTACCAAATACATGAATACCTGCCTCTTTTCTTCTTTTGATTATCTAGACTTTCTTTATCAGCTTCCCTTCCTTGCTTGAAAGTACTTCAACCATGTTTCACTCTTATGTCATCATACCATCATCCTTATTAAACAAAGGAACCCACACAAGGTGGAATGCAGACCATTAGTGAGACATTTTATTCTTCCAAGTAGAGGTGAACCTTCTAATGAAGATCTTAGTGGAGGATCTTGATTATCCTCTTTTTGTGAATGCTCCTTCCTATAGATGATGTATGATGATTTATTTCTATGTTAGATGAATTTATTCCAATCATATTACTACTTTGGTACCATCATCATGAATGCTAAAATCATGTAGACTTTTGCTTCAGTTATCCTTTCAATCTTATATAATGATGTCATCAGATCTTTCTTTGTTTTAATCGTATGCTTCTAATACGATTCCACCTTCTACTAAGATGGATCTTGTCATAATGCTTCTCATCTTGACTGCCATGGTAGAGGTCTTTTCACCTCCTACTACTCCTTGCTATGCATCTGAGAAACCTTAATAGTGAATATCTATCCCTTTGGATTTCTTCTCATCAGGTTCTTCCACTTCTTTGGTGATGTGGGCTTCATTCCTTTCTTTCCTTCTCTTTTTGACCTTCTTGATTTTAGGACAATATATCTTGTAATTCCCATATTCCTGATAGCCATAGCATTGGATCTTTGACATATTGATCTTCTTAGTTTTCTAAGGACCAAACTTCCCAAAATTTCCTTTTCTTTTGGCCATGGAAGCAAATGCTTGAACTTGTTTGTTTGATCCAACATTTCTTTTTGCCTTCAACCTAGTTTCTTCTGTCTTACATAATGACCATAGTTCATTGAATGGGGTATCTTCCTTCTTTCCATAAATGCTTGATAGAAAGTTGCCCCATTCCTAAAGTAGTGCATTGAGCACAACTGTGGTCATTTCTTTATCGGACATTATTTCCCCCAACTCTTGCAATTGGTCTCTTATTTGTGAGACCCTCATAAAGTATGAGGCTATTCCTTATTCTTTTTATATATTCATCTTGTATGGATCAGTTCTAAAAGATATGACTTCTCCAACAGTTCTTACGGAGAACAATTCTATTAGCTTCTCATATATTTCTTTTGGTGTCTCCAAATTTTCTACATAAGGAATGAGGGGATATTTGATGGATTATATAAGGATCCTTTGAGCCCTTATTTCCCCTTCCATATATTTCGATAGTGCTTGAGATTATTATTGTGATGGTTTGGAGACCTTACCATTGACAAGACCAATAACTTCATTCTCTATGAGGATCAAATCTGTCCTCTTTTTCCATGCAAGGAAGTTTTATGACCCAGCCAATTTTTTTCTCTCCTTGAAAAATGAAGTCATTTTGATATATTCAGGCATATATATAAAGATACTTACTTTTCAAGTGAATATGCTCCTTTGATGGTGATATCTTTAACTTGATGCTTTTCTTGATTTTGATGATGATAACTTCCTTGAAGATGACAATACTTCTTCTAGATGTCCTTCTTCTAATATTCTTGAGATGTGATCTTTTCTTCAAAGAGAGCGAGATCACCTTGATTCTTTTGATGATTATGGTAATGCTTCTTCATGCTTCCCTTTGATGTAGAGACTTCAATATGCTTCAATGTGTAGGCATTCTTTCTTTAAGTGGATGTAGGGTCCTTGAAGTCTTCTTTGATATTCCTTTCTTCAAAATGATGATTGGATTAGTCCTTTGATGATTTCCTTGTGTTCGGCCCTTGTGTATCCTTTCTTGATAGTTAAATTTCCTCTTTGATCCCTTTTGATGGTCCTTCTTCAAGCTTACTTTCCTTGTCTTGTCACCTTAGCTCTAATTCCATGTTGAGAAATATAGGGGCAACAAATTAAGTGATTTATCTTACTTTGATAACTTCTTGTGATGCATTTTTACTTATCTTTATTAGCTTCTTCTTTCACTTAATTATAATTAAGTTTCTTATCATCAAGTATCTACTAAAGCATAAAGAACAATGAGACAATAGGACACAAGATATAGGTTATTAGCTAGGGCTAAAACCTCTCCTGATGAGAGGAAAACCCACAAGAAATTTCTCTTCTTATAGAACTTCAATTGATGAATTCCACGACCTATGACCCTTGACCTAGACCCCTCCAACGTCAAGTCAAACTTCTCACAGATGAGATCCCCTTCCACAAAGTCAATGATAGTCAAATTAGTCTTCCAATTGTTGCTTACTTCCTTTTCAACCTCAATTTCAAACTTTCACTTTAAACTGTGTTTCTCAGCCCTCCCACAATAACCCTACCTCGCATGTGTGACAAAAATATGGTGAAGATGGTTTCTATTCTCCTTTGCTTGGGAAGTCATTCTCTCTCCAACAATTTGGCTTCAATATAGATGTTTTTTTAACTGTTCGTTTGACTTCTTAACTCAATTGTAATTTTTTTTTTCTCTACGTGAGATGATGCCCTAGATACACTCTGCACATGTGAGATATTACCCAAAACAAGCCTTAATAAATCTAACGTATTCTTTGTTTTGTATTCTCCTTTATTCATTGAGTCTTCTAGTGTTTCATGTGACTTTGATCGAGTTACTTGTGATGCTTGGATTCTAGTAAAGGTGGTCGACTAGCCTCATATATATAGGCTTCATGTCCCATATTATAGGTTGACTTGTTACTGTCTCTAGACCAACTTGACACTTGGAAAGTCTCACTTGTCTTATAGAATTATGACAAGATCTTGGAGGGTCCTTGACTTTATTTTTGACTCAAATAGTTTTTCCTTATAATATGTAACATGCCCAAAAGTGTCTTTCATACATGACAATGACTCAATTGACTTGTAGACTCAATGACAGGCCCTAAAAGCACTCAATGGGTGCTTGACCTATAAATCAAATAGTCTTGTTAATCTTTTTTTACAATAAATACATAAAATCATTATTACAAATGTCATTATGAAGACTAAACCTAGTTACACATTTCAACATTTTCTCCCAAAGGACTAATGTTTTCTCCCTATCATGCTAATGTTATCAATTATGTCTTAATATGCTATTCCATACATTGAAGAAGTCATGGTTTCTCTGGGTTTTCAATCCCTATACCACCCTCCCCTTGTGTCCAGTGTACAATTGCTTGGTGTAGTCATAGAGCTGGTCTGAAATTGTATTCTCCTACATATTCGATAAATGCCACAAAGACTTAATACATCTTGTTTGCTCATAAAAAAATTCAAACCTGCTTTCATGCAAGGCAATGTTTTTTTGTTATTTTCCTCCCAGATTTTGGCTCTTCATTTGTTTGTGCACTTGGTGCAAGGCCTTGAGGATTATCCTCGGGCACAAAAGAAATCGACATTCTCCCGTGAAATATTAGGATAAATTCTTACTTCCTTATCACGTCGAATGATTAAATAACAGGTACTACCTATTGAGAAACCAAAATTTTGTCCCGTGTCTAAATTCTGGTTATACAAAGCAAAATCAACATGACTACATTTGTTCAACCATTTACAAGTATATTTTTGGAAAAAACTATGTCGTATTCAACCGTTTTCTTTTACCAAATTATGTCCATAGGTTACATAACTATAAGTTTGGATTTCAATTCCAGAGTTAATACTAATGGGGTTCATTACAAAATTCGCCAAATAAAACCCTAAAAAGTGATTAATTGACTTATTTGTTCGTCCATGGGAGCCTTTGAGACTTCATGGTCTCAGGCACAAAAGCATGAGACATGGTTGGTGCCCTGGGTATTTGTTTCTTTTGTATAAGTGGACTGGGAAAAATCGGTCTCTCTAGTTATGCCAAAACATTTGATACTATAATTTTTTATATATGTGTTTGTCAAAAATGGTTATATTCCATCTTTGTTGGCTTAAATTAAAAAAAAAAAAGGCACACGTTTCTTTTCCATAGAAATTAAAACATTAATTTCACAATTCATGGCCACATCTCGTTCAAATGAATGGATTTCTCTTACCCTGAGTCAAATGTTATGAATTAAAATCTTGCTCGTCTGCAGCAAAGTTGGGTCAATATGCTCTGATTTTTGTATTTATGTCATCACTATTTTCTACAAGGAAAAGTTTTGTTTGTCCTGATATTTGTGGAAACCCACATCACACATTACATTCATTCATATTTCATATATAACATTTTTGGTTCGCTTCTAGACATGAATATATGAAACCCTTACAGCCGCGTTAAAGTTTTTCCCCTATTCAATGTCTACAAAACAAAAACAAAAAAATAGAGTTGAACTCCTCCAATCCTTTCTCTTATCAAACATCGTTACATATACATACATCATATCCTCTGAAAATCATCAAAGGAGTCTCTAGTTGTTTTTTCCTTGCACATTTTGATGTTATATCAACTCGATAGACATGCCAAGCAGCGTCCCTTTCCATGCAAATTACCTTCCTATGTGTGTTTTTTACTCAGGTAATTGATTAATTTATTAATGATGGAATGCATTATTTTTCTATCATCCACAAGTAAATTTTATATTCATGATTACAGTGTGATTTTCTTCAACAGGAATCAATTCAAAGAAGGAACTTAGGGATAAGAAGAGAAATCAGGCCCAATGTGTCATCTCATTTTGATAGGGGTTTAGAGGAACTAAGGTAGTTTCTTTAAACTTGCATAGTGAACCTCATTGGCCAACCTATTGCTTATTTGACTGCACACTTTGTACACCTCCTTGTTTTCAATATACCAAGCATTAGTATCCTTGTGCCACCTCACATCTCTGAACATATTGCATTCCTTGCCAATCATGGATGGCAGGATGTTGTCCAAGCCCAACCACTACAGCCCACTCCAAGTTAGCCTACAATATCATAACTTCCTCCTCTGTGTCCTCCTAAAGTAAATGTATCACACCATCCATAGTCAATGGCCTCTTGCATTTTGCATGCTCTGTAATCAACAACTCATCCTTCCAACACAACTTATCAATCTCAACCCTATGATGCCTAACCATCGAGGCACATTACCATATTAGTGTAGCTTGTTGCACAATCCTCTAAACATGATAGTAAAACCCTACAACCTGTTGATAGTGATAAGAAACAAAAGACCCAATTTACTTTATTGGATTCTTCTCATGTTTCCTCTCACTCAAAGACATCTCACCCTCACTAGGAAGAACAACAAGACGAAAGTGATCCATCCCATAAATTGAACTAGTTTTTTTAGTATGATATACATGTGGATGTTATTTATTTCCTACTACTGTTTAGTTTATATTGCACTGGTTTACATGGACATATGGTAGTTTTCTGTGTATATGTGGATATTTAGTACAACACTTACTTATATGATGGTTTTGTTGGAGAATTTGTTATGATGCACATATTATGTTTTGAGACAAGGATATGTTTTGAGAATATGTTATGATGCACATTTTTATACATGGATCATTATTATTATGGAGAGACAAGATGACTTTAGGGGGGCACAAGGAAGTTTTTTTGTTGTCGACTAATGATATTTATTCCAACGTTCATATGAGAGAATGATGATATTTTTATGGAGACTATACTTTGATGTCTGATGATGTTCATTCCAGCTCTAATTTACATGACTAACGGTATTATTTTATGTTATACACATAACAACATGGCTATTTTATGTGTCATTATATGACATGCATATTTTGTGCTTCATATTATTCTAATTTGAAAGTCATACAAAAATACTTATATATGGAAGAAGGGGGGTCCCACATACTATAAAACTTAAACGAACAAATTTAAAATTACACGTATTTAATTAGACCTTTAGAACCCCACCCTTAATCTCTAATCAAATTTAGATTAGAGGATATGTTATAATTAATTACTCAAGTAGTTCAACTATCTAACCACCTTGATGAAGTATAAATAAGGGAGAAGGTTATGAAGGCGGGGAGATAATTCTACAAAGAGAGGTATGCACTAAGTCTTGTTGTCATTCATCCCTCCTAATTACAATTTCTCTGTGAGTTACAAAAGACTGAACCTATAGGTGACAACAAATCACTTTCGAAGGGAAGATATTGTTCATGAGAAACTCCACTCACCTATTAAACATATTACTTTAGGTAACTTGTTTTTTGGATATAATAATTGATGTTTGAAGGATTGATTTTTATATAGTCAGTGCTAACAACCATTGATTTCACAGAGAAACAAGTTTTCCACCTTATATCAAAGTATTTGAAGGTGTTTCTAAAGGTTGTTCCGTTTTTTTCTTTTCTTTCCTAAATTTATGTATATTGTTTTGAGTATTGCAAATTTTTAGAATTCAATTTGGTCAATGGGTCATTGCAGGGACCTACCTTTATGGTTCTGATGTACTCCCATATATTTTTATTAATAAAATCAACCTTGTTTCATTTGTATTTTTTGTGCATACTTCTAGTCAAATTTTACATTTTTGGTAGTTTTTGTCTTCTTTAATTGCAATTTAACACAACTGAGGCTCTACAACTTTTGAGACCCTAAAAAGTATTAAAATGTTAACTAGTTTTCTATTGTTTATGTTTCAAATTTAATACATTTACGCAAATTTTATATGTTTATTTATGTTTCTGCACTTTTCTAAAGCTTCAGACATCATTCTGTGTATACTTTATTGTTATTGTTCATTTTATGTTTAAATCATCTTGTAAATAATCATCCAAAATTTAAAAGAGAATATAAACCTTGAAAATGCCTCTTTAATTCATCACATCATAGGGCAGAAAACTTTGGGCAACCTTGTCCCAATATCTCACTTTCCCTAGTGAGATTTGAGAATGTGATAGAGTGAAGTGTAAAAGCTTCTCTCCATCAAGAGGAGGTGGCTAATTTTATCTCCAAATGCGTAAAGTGCCAGCAAGTGAAGGTTGATTGTAAGCAACCAATTAGCTTGTTGCATCCTATTCCTATACTGGAATGGAAGTGGGAAGTGATTTTGATGGACTTCATTACAGGGTTGCCAAGAACTTCAAAACAACATTATGCAATCATGGTAGTGGTCAACGGGTTGAGTAAGGTGGCTTACTTTGTAGTTGTTAAATCTACAAATTCAGCTAGTGAGGTAGGTCAAGTTTTCATAAAGGATATTATGAGACTGCATGGAGTTCCAAATAAAATTATCTCGGATAGAGATTCCAAATTCACTTTAAAATTTTGAAGAGAATTATTTGCAGGATTGGAAATAGATCTAGCAGTTAGCACAACATATCATCCTTAGAATGATTGGTAAACGGAGAGAAAAAATAGAATTCTTGAATACATACCAAGAATGTATGTAATGAACCAACCCAACAAGTGGGAAGAGTATCTTCTACTTGTGGAATTTTCATACAACAATGCATATCAAGAGTCGCTAAGAATGAGCCCATTTGAATCACTTTATCGGAGGAATTGTAACATTCCTATCAGTCGGGCGATTCAGTGAATAGGGTCCTAATTTGGCTTGATATGTTGAAAGACATAGAGTAGGAAATGCAAACTAGCATAGAGTGCACAAAGATTTCAAGTAGGGGAACATGTTTTCCTACGAGTTAGACCCAAGAATATTTCCTTGAAATTTGGGTCCTATACCAAGGTGGCACCTCGATTTTGTGGGCCATTTGAAGTGCTTGAAAGGATAGGGCCAATGGCATATATGATAGAGTTTCCTCCATCAATTAGAGTGCATGATGTTTTCCATGTTTCATTGCTTAAAACATATGTGCAGGATGCTAATCATGTGATTGATTGATCTATGTTATAAGTAGAACCAGAAGGAGAGTTCCAACCAAAACCTCTATGCATCCTGGATCAAAGGAACATCATGCTTTGAAATCGAGTAATAGAGCAAGTCAAAGTGCAGTGGAGGAGCTTTGGGCCTGAGAAAGCCACATGGGAAATGGTTGACCATATGCAAGTAGCATTTCCTTTCTTATTTGTTGAGTAAGGAAAACGTAAATATAATGTAAATGATGTACAAAGATGTGTATATAAAGCTCCATAATTAGTAATGCTTGTTCTAAAGCTTTTTTTGGTTATATATGATTATTGAACACTGAGGATAGTGTTCCCCACAAGGGCGAGGGGACTATAACATGCGTTGGTTAATATTTTTCCCTCTGTAAATTTAAAGGTTGAGAGAAGGGAAACAAATTTTGGTGGGTTGAGGAGGGAAATTGCTTCAGGAATGGGTTGTTTTATATAATAGTCCTAGTTGGATGAGTGGTTTTAAATGGGTTGATTGTGCAATAAATTTAACTGAAAAGAAGAGGATAGTTCTAGGTGTTATTTAAGCCCCAAAAACAAGCAAGAAGAGGACAAAATATTAAAGGAAGGATGGGTTGTGTGGTCCAACGTATTTTTCAACTGCACAGAGCATTGGAAAAGAAAAGAGAGGTCTGTGAGAGTGAGAGGGGATGCACATTTTCATAGGGGAGAGGCAGAGAGCTCATTCTCATGCACATGTAGAGTATGACAGTTAGTATAGCAACATTCAAAAAACACAGTGATCGAGATCTGGAGAGAGAGAACCAACTCAAGAACCTTCAAAGAGGCTTGTTGGGTGAAAAACATTGTGGAGAGTAGTGGCTTGGATAAAGGCTGAAGAACCACTAGAAGATTTTTTATTGATGAACCACTGGATCAAAGAGAAGCACCTTGGTTCTTGGGGATTTGATGAACCACTAGGTGTTGATAACACTAGTTCATGCTCTCACTAATGAATTACCTAGTAGAATTGGCTTATATGCTCCTACAATAACTTATCCATTGAAGAACCTTCCTTGATGTGGACACTCTTCTCTTGGATGTGATCTAAAAACTCTCTGCATTGTGGTATCCTGGCATGGATGTGACTATGCTTGAAAAGACTGAATGATAATGTGTGTAGCCGGTGGATGAAGGTAGTGTGGCCTTGTGGTGTCCTATTCCAATTGACCTATTGGTTGAAATTCCTTACAAGAACTCCACCTCAAGCATTGGAATCTAGTTCAAGGATGACAACTACAAGTAACTATGGTTGTAGCTTGTCTATGGTTTAATGTGGAGTTAGAGTACCCACTCTTAGTTTCTAGGTAGCCTATAAAATAAGTTCACTCTTATGTTTTGTGCTTGAGTTTTATTTGCATGGAAATAATTTTATTCTAATGTTGTGGAGTGTTGTTCTTGCATTAATGAAGAATGTAAATGATTGTGTAAAGATATTGCGGTATGGTCCATTACTCATCGATGTTCTAATCTTGAAATACCTTAAGCCTACCCATGCATAGAGGGAGTGAAATATTTGTAAATAGGTAATTTATTTGTGTAGACCTATTGGTATATTTGGTCTTTGTGATATTGACTGGCACATGTTGATAATAAGGAAAGTGATTTCTTATGTAGAAGTGTTCCATGAACATTTTCTTAGGAATAATATAATTCTTTTAATTATATGAGTCTGCAAATTGGTCTAAATGGCCTGTGTATTGAGAGATGGGTAGATCTTTGTAATATTTATCTTTCTATCGAAGGAATGGTTCAATTCTTGTGTTTATTCTAAGCTTGAATCTAATCTAATTATCTGAACATGGAGAACAGGTGAAATCCTTGTCATTAAAATACTCTTTGTGTTTTAATGATTTTCATAATTGACCTGTATATATGTTTAGTTTTTATTTATAAGCTCGAGAAGGATATCGTTAGTTATATGATTAATGTATATAAATATATGTGTGGAATGGGTTAGGTCAAGCCCTGTTAAAAGATCAATAGGCATAACACACATTTATATATATATATATGTTCTTTATAGGATGTAGGCCAATGGGGCTTTATAAAATTATATGTCTATGAAATCGAACTTGGATTTAGACTCTCAAATTCATAACAGAACCACCACACCCAAGACCTAGATTAATTTCCCAGTCTCTATGTGTGTGTGTGTGTGTGTGTAACAGGCACGAGGAAGAGTCCCTTACAAACCACAAGATTCGAGCCCTTTTTTCCATAATGACGCATGGCTAAGAGTTAGAGCCCTCGACAGAGTGGGGTTTAACCTTCGCACTATACAAGTCAACGAGTGGGTCACATGGTGCATGCAACCCAAGCCTGAGTGCTTTGGAGCATGTGTAGATCAACAGTGAAGATGCACTGGTGAGCGAACAATGGGGATCCAAAAGTGGACCCCCCCTTCTTCTCTGTACCAAATGAGGTCAGGCCCTCAGATACTATTGATCGGCTGAAAACGAGACAATGTTGTTGAATTTAAGTGATGGAATCGATAACATAACCATCAACTCTAACAACTTGGTAATGTCATAAGGAGGAAGGGGAAGTCTTCTATCGAATCAGAACTATTAATTGTGTGACTTTCCTTCATCGTTGAATCAATATACTAAGCATTGATGAAGTCACCCCATACCCTATTCCCTGAATATTTTGGATGGAGCACCTAGTAGGACCGTTGGGGTTAAGGTCCTGTGATCATGTGGCACATGAGCATATTCAGTGGAATCAAAATTGTGGGGTTTGAATATGTTGGTGTATGGGTAAAAGGACATGGAAACCTCAGCGCGATGTGTGTAACATCACATAGCCTAGAAGGTCATCCCCAAAAATTTCAGCAAAGAGTAATGTTGAGACCTGTCGAGATTTAACTCCTAGGGTGACATGGCCAGGGAGGGATCGCACCTGCTTAACCCATATATTCCTATGTGTGAACATTCATTGGTTTGGAAGGGTAAGGTTTATGAGTGAGTTAGCAGTTATCATGCAATTATGTGGAAAACTACATGGGCCCCATAGGGAAAATCTTATGACGTGGCTTAATTTGAGTGGTTAATCTTTTAATGGCTGTATTTTTGGATCCAAGAGTCGAATCGAGGTAAATTTTTTTATCATCGGAAAAGTCTCAATGAGACAAACACAATGGCATTATCCATTTTAATATTTGAGAAATTTGAAAAAGGTTAAAAAATTTAGAGCCTATTTCCATAATTGGACCTTGGGGATTGGGTCAACATAGTAACTGCCTTCTTCTGAACATAGTAGGAATGGGGTTAGCAGGGATTATGTTACAATAGTTTTTCATTAGAAACTACTCAATGGTATATCATCTAGATATTTCCAAAAACTTAAACGAAAAAATATGTATAGTTTTTATTCCTTTCTCTCTACACCCCACATTACTAAATAAACAATGTAACATAAACCAAAAAAACAACAACAAAAAAAAATCATATATAGGAAAGAATTTGATTGATAAAAATGAAAATACTTGGGCAATTGCTACATAGGTGGTTGGATCTATAGAGCTTTGTCCATTAAATCTAGTACTAAATTTTTATATCTTAAGTTGTGATTAAACTAGGTGTAATTAACAACTAATGAAATCAAGTATCTTTTATTGATTTATGCCTTAAAGTCTAAGCCAGCATTAATAAAATGATCTATATGACATTGTTAAAATCTAGTGTTATCAAGGACATATCCACTATTGTTATGATTATTTAAAGTAGGAAAATTAGGTTACTTCATACTCTCCCTAATAAATCACATGACATACAAGTGCTAGAATCTAATTCTAACAACACTATAAAGTTGAAAGACCCTATTATGTATATATTTGACTTTGTTATAAATAATATAGTACTTTTCCTTGAGTTTATTAATTTGCTTTCAATGTTGATATGGAGTTTAGTCTAATCTAAATATTTCTTAAATAGAAAAGACGTATAAGCTCATAAACATTCTCGTAATTATAATATTGGTACACAAAATTGAAAGATGTTAACTAAGAAAAAGATGAATGACTCATAGATAGTTATAGGTATAAATTCATAAGAATTCTCATAAATCGAATATCAATAGACAAAATTGAAAATTATTAACCAACCAAAAAAAAAATGACTCATAAGGTAGTTACATATTGTTATGAATAGTGTATAACATTATCTTTTCTATTTATCAAGAGAAATACAACCCAAAACAATAGATAACTCACTAAACCCAAGATCTCTTATGGGATGACAAGGCAGGGACGAGTGGGAAGGAGGCATGGAAATCATCCCACCAAGTAATGAATAGGAAGTACATATCATGTTGTCCCTCTCTCGAATGTGTTATGTCTAATATCTATGAATAATCTACAGATGTAGGATCACTAAAAGGGCGACCACTTCCATGAAAGGGAAAATAAACCCATGTATCACTCAATTTCATGATTAAGGTATTTTTTCTACTTACTATTGCTTTCGTGGCGACTTTCCATCAACATTTGTAGTTATCAACATGGAAGGATTTCCCTACAGAGAAGTCCTCTAGTTCGAGTTGTATTGCTTGTCTTTTCTATTGTCTCCACCCTTTGCTATTTCTAAGTATATGTATCTATTTCACTCCTCAGGCATGTATGCATTTCCATCCTCTCATCTATCACAAATTTATAAGTCGTTTGCAATTGGATTAGGTACGGGGTTGGCATTATCCCTACACTTATTTCCTTTATCCCTATAGTGCTCTATGTCATTCTTCTTGTGGTGTATTCATGCCTCAATTATAACATTCACTCCATGTCATAGCCACGATGAGGAAAAAGGCTCATTGTTGATGAGGTGCATCATATTATGAAACCTAAGGTAGCTTGTGGGCCTGATTCAAGGAAAAATCCTCTACTAGATAGTTTTGTGAGAAAATCCTATCAAATATCTAAAAGGAGTTCCATGAGACTAAATAAGAGATTATGGGAGAGAGAGGATGTCTTTTGTACTTTGATGTTGCAATAGAAGTAGAAACTTGGATTATGAACATAGGCCACACAAGAGGAAGGAAAAATCAATACCTTCACATCATTTATCTATACTGGCATATGAAGATGCTTCTTGGCAAAGTGCTTCTAGACCATAATGATGTGAAAGATGAAATCTTATTAATGTTGGACAAGATGCAACTAGAGATGAAGGAATTGACTCTAAAAGTGGAGAATGTTGAAGCTCAACTAGTTCATCCACTTGATATAGGGAACTCCAACAAGAAGGCTAAAGGCCCAATTGAGGTGGACCCCTCTGAATCTTCATGGCTTTTATGCCAATATCCTAGTTTACTATTTTTTTCTTTCCTTTATAGTTTATTATATTGGGCATGGTAGGATAGAATATTTTTATTTTTGGTCAAAAACGAAATGTAAACATCTTGTTTAAATTTTGATTACAAATCTCTCTTGGCCAAGAGCCTAATGCATTGCCACTTGTTTAGTTTCCCTGGTGATAGACTAGGGCATGCAATGACTCTTATCTATGTATTCTTGTGAATTATCAATAGAAAAATTTTAACTTAAGAAAAAAAACTAGGATATAAAGGTAAAATACAATTCTGGATCTTAACAAAAAAACCCTAACAATTGCTTATGATACTTATCTATAGTATGGGTGAGAATATCTTGAACATACTCTTAGATATTTTGAACTTTCTTAAAATTGGGAAACTTGGTTGATTTTCTTCTATGTTGTAATAAATAAAAATATATATTATTGATATGCTAATGTTATATTGAGAGGAAATATAGAGTATAATTTGAGGTGTATTGTAATAGAGTTTGACTTGTACAACTATATTTAAATTTATTATAATTGATTGCATGATTTTTAAGTTATTTTTATAAGGAAAATAAAATAATTCTTAATAGTAATTATGGCATCTAACTCCAAAAGTATCAAGAAAGTTAAACCCAAGATCTTCCAAATTTGAGAGGCTCCGACTCTAACTCTAAGACCAATCAAACTAACCTGGATACTTGTATATTAATTATTATGTTATCATTCTCTATTTATACATATTTATAATTGTACGTGTAAGGAGTGTTATGGTTTTATTAACAACCTCTTTATAATAATCATTATCCAAAATAAAATCTACTAATATATTAAAACTTATATTCAACACTATTTATAATAATTTAAATAATACAATAATAAAATGTATATCGTGTTAAAAGAATGGTAGGAGAAAAGCAAATCAAAAACCACCACATATATCAAAAACAACTTATAAATTTATATCTTATTAAAAAAAATTAATTAAAAAAAAACAGAAAACAGAAAACGCCACCGCATACACGATGTAGAATTTATATCATATATGTATTATATATTTTTATTTCAGTACTATAAAATAAGCCTGCTGAAAAACTTATTAGCCCTATCAAATACATTCTTCAAGTTATATTAAAAAAAATTTCAATTTACAATAAAATTATAAAAATAATTCAAATATATTATAGTTTAAAATATCAATGATATATATTTATTTCTTATTAAATAATAATATATATATATATATATATATATATATATATATTCTTCAAAAATTAAACATATTTGTCAAAAAACACATAATATTTTCAACATTTATTTATTAATACATAATTAAAAACCACTATCTTTATCTTCTTAAATTATGCCAAGCTACATAATAATATTGTAAAAAAAACCATTGTTAATCCCAAACCCAAAATATTGTTTCAATATTATATTTTACTCACGTTCATAGTGTGCATTTAAAACATGTTATCTTCAAAAACCACCGGGAGATTATTATCTAGTCCATATTGACATTAGTTGCCAAAAAAATTATTTAAAATAAAGTAGTTGAATTTTCGTTTTTCAAAATTAAATTCTATATACTACACGTGTTAGATAAGTGTTAATGACTGCTGTAGGTGAGTCATCACCAATAGATCTCGTGTTTAAAATTATGGTGCCTGTGCACCAAGGAAAATTAAAAGCGCCGTTGCCGGGGATCGAACCCGGGTCACCCGCGTGACAGGCGGGAATACTCACCACTATACTACAACGACTTTGATGGTTTGTTTGTTTAAAACATAAAGGAACACATTACCATGAAACATTGCTGCCGTTGGGAATCGATCCATCAACGTAGAATACTATTATACAGTGACGTGTGTCAGTATAATTTGAAAATATGATATGATATTTGCTTTCATTCAAAGTTTTTGGTTAATTATATTGGTTATGGCATAATAAATATATGTATGAAGATATTTTTTATAATTATTTAGAAGTAATGTAGGAATATTTTTTATCATAATTATTTATAAATATTATTATTTTATAAATTATTTTAAATAAAATTTAAGAAATTTACATATTTATGGGGAGATGTGTAAGTGTAATGTAAATATGTATGTTAACATTTTCAAATGTCTAGTTTAATATGTTGAATTTATATATATGTACATGTTATTTCTATCTATTTTTAATATAACTATTTGTTTAAGTTATGATAGGAAGTAACTAATGGTAATTATGTTATTTACCTGAATATGAACTGTTTTCAAGGATTTTATTTTTGAATTAAAAAATCATTACACAAATAACTTAAAACCATGCATGAATATTATAGTTATATCCATAAATTATTACATAAAATATGTGATGTGGTTATCCAAATGGCATTATATTATGCAAAAGGCTATAATAAGACCTCCAACTTATGGTCCAATATGTTTGAAAACTAGTTTTCTAATAATATTGAAAAACATATATTTATTTTTCAAAGTTAAACATTATGAGTTGCAAATTGGTCAATGCTAAACTAATAATGGTAAGTTGGCAAATTGATTGTTATAGTCTTGGTAGGAACAAATAAGGATTTTGTAACCATATTTAAAATTAATTAATAAGCATATAAAAACTTATACTTACAATATAGCAAGATTCTTAACTATGAATATTCACCCCACTTTACCATGGATATTATTAACTTGTGAATAGGCTTTGTTACAATACCACGAGCCAATATCATGGTTTAACAGTACCACATGCCCAAAAAACCATAACTCATTTCACAATCAAAATATTTTATATTATTTTATTTTATTTTATAGCATTTTTTTAATTAAATCTAAAAGAAAAAAAAGTTATACTATTGAGATATATCTAGACCCTCTACCCTTAAATCAAGGTTTTAATAAAATGAAAAATGAGAATACTTTTGTATATAGTAATGTGAAATTTTGTACCAGCCTTAGATCCATTCGTAACTCTAGATGTGCCAAGCCTAGAGGGATCAAAATTCTTGAGATGAAAATCTCTTTTAGAGTGAGAAGCGATTTGATCCCTCTTGGGGCTTAGCATATCCAAAGTTAAGAATAGATCTAGATCAGTATCTTAATTTGTCTACCAAAAATATTTTTATAAAACTTCCAAACTCTTTTGAATGTGAATGTTACATATTTAAATTTGAAATAATGTTCTTCCAAAATAAAGTTATACTATTTTTATCTTTTTAATACATATAAATGTTTTAGCTGACTGAGATTCGGTTTTATATGATTAGCTTGTGGTAAATTCGTTTATATAGAAATTTTGTGAGAGTAATATGATGATTTATTTATATTATTGTAACTAGTCTAGTTATATAAACAAAATTGGTGATCAATGTCAATAGGATTAGAATACCAATCCAAGCAAGGAACATAAATGTAACAACAACAATAATTCAAATCTCATGGTTGTAAGTTTGGTATGTGGCTAAAATCCTTTTAATAACGCAAATAGTCACAAAATTCCATTTACAAATTGCAAGTGAGAATATACTTATTTATTAGATCTTAAACATACATGTAATATTTGTAATAAAAATAAAATCTAAAATATGACACCTTCTTTCCAATATAAACTTTTCTATTGACACATTATATGTATGTTTGTATGTATGTTAAGGCCCCTATGACAACATAATAACCTTCTATTCCTATCTATTGGACTATGACCTCATAAATAAGGATAATTTGATATGAGAAAGATATTTGAATTTCCCTTTATTCCAAAGAGAAGTTTGGGAGCTGACTAGCAAGATGGATGCACAAGCATGGTTTTTTTGTCATTGGATAGAGATGATGGGTTTTTTAATGTTGAACCCCTGAAATTCATTCCTACTTGATCCAACAACCGATCGAGGAAAAATGCACTAGGGAAGAAACTCGACATGTTTTTAGTAATTGAGTCTTTCTTGTTGAAATTCATGATGTATCATTCTATAGTGAGTTGTGAATCAATATCTGATCACAAACATATCCTCCTTTTTCTAGGGGATGAGAATAGAAGACATTATTTAATTTGATTTAATAGATGTTGGTTTGATGATGAGATCATCAAGGATTTTCTTAGGTCTATATTGGTTCATATTGACAATTCAAGTATTATTTCTCCAATGGAACAATTCTCTAAAAATTTGAAATTGCTAATGAGGGTTGTTGGTGAGTGGCTAAAAAGGAAAAGGAATGTGGAATTAGGTGAATTAGAGTTGATTGAAAAACAAATTTGCAATCTGGTTTTCAAAAGTGATGGGGCATTAACAAATTATGAAAGAGAGCAAATCAAGAATTTAGAAGCAAAAAAAGCAAATATCCTTAGGGTGTAGGAAATTTCTTGGAATCTTAAGAGTAGAGTGAATTGGATTACTACAGGAGACATTAATACAAAATTATTTAATTAGTTTGTTGATAATAGGCATGTGGTGAACCATATTTGGTCAATTCAATCATAGGATGGCACTCAGTCTCTATCTTTGTATGGGGATATCGAGAAGGAAGGAGTTTCTTTCTTCGAAAATTTGTTTAAGGATGGTGGCCATACTAAATTAGTTGATCAAATGAGATTAATTAAGTAGTACCCCAATTTATCTCTCTAATGAAGAATAAAATTGGATAGGTAGGTTTGTTTCTAAGGAGGAGGTCCTAAATATCTTGAAAAGGATTCCCAAGGCCAAGAGTCCACACCTTGATGACTAGTCCATGGAGTTGTTTTTTCTTTTCTTTTCTTATCTTATGGGAAAGGAAAATCCGGAGGTGGACGACAGACATAGGAGGAGGGGATTTGTTTCTCATATTCGCAATGCAACTTTCATTGCATTAATCCCAAAATCAGTGGAGCCCAATATTTCAATGGTTATCGGTCGATAGATTTGTGAAACTCTTTATATAAAATCATTTCAAAGGTGTTAGCTAACATGTTAAAGTTTGGCTGGTCAAATCATATGTCTTTGGCCTAATTTTGTTTTTTATTCAATAGATAAATCTATGATGCTATTGGGTTGGTTCATGAAGCCATGCACTCCATTAAACCAGCTATTGTGATGAAGATTGACTTAAGGAAAGCTTATGATAAAATGGATTGGTCCTTTCTTAAGCTAGTCTTGCTTCAGATTTGTTTGAAGTTTGATGTGGTTTCCTGGATAATGGGTTGTGTGAGATCAACTAATTATGTTGTTTGGATTAATGGTGAGCCATTTGTTGAGAAGTGTAGCAAGAAAGTCTCGATTTGACTTCGCCTTCGTCAAATTGAGAAAACTTGAATTTCCACATCAGTAGACAACTTGGAGGTAGTTAATTGAGGTGACATCGCTCTTGTCACTCAGTTAACTAAGTAAATTCGAGTTAGAGGGCTTGGATTTTAGTTATGTGAATGTGATTGCAAATTTGTAGCAATCCAGTTCAATTATTTCAGTTGTATTATGTCTCTACATTGCTCTCTATTTAAGCCTTTGCCATGGTCTACCTCTTCATCTGGTCCTGATGATGAACCACACTTGTTGGTTCGAAACGTGTTGGCCAAAAATTTCTCTTATGTGATTTATACTGAAAGACTTTGCTTAATTCATTATGGATCACAAAAGCCTGAATACAGAAATATTTTCAGTTGTATTCAATTAAACTAGTTCTAATTGTTAATAGAACTAGTTGGAGGTTAGTTATGTAGTGCGACAATAGTTTAACTCAGTGATCATCTAGTTAACTAATCAATCAACCAAAAATAGCTAGTGCATGCTGAGAATTTGAGTTCCCCAGTTGTGGTGGAGATTCCAAGGCAGTGTAATATCAGTTGTTGACTAGTCTTGGGTGTACAAGAGTTGCATGCAATCAGAGATCCAACCTTGGGCATTGTGCAATCAATTGGACGAAAATTCCTAAAAAATAGTGGCCTAATTCCTCAGGATTTTCACAAGGAAATATGGTCTCAAGCAGAGGTAGAAATTGACTAAGTCTAGGTCAGATCTTCTCATTGAGAAGAGAAAAAGGTTATTCACTTGCAGGTTGAGCTTAGAGCGAGCAAGCAATTTTAATACATTCTTTATTCATCTGATTAATGTAAGTAGTCTTAAGGGGTTTTTACCATTTGGTTTCCCCTACATAAATTTGTGTACTTGTATATGTAACTGATGCCTGTTTGTGAATGTTTTTCTAAATTATGAATTGATTTCCATAGATAAGTAGAGTAGAATTGTGTCTCTTGATTTAGATTAAATTTCTTAATCAATTTCAATTCTATCACTATATTTATACATGGTATCAGAGCAGGATTCACATTAAAACAAGAATTTTGAAGTTGTTCCTCGGGATTTTTGAATTTGCAGCTTCAGTGTAGCACGATTTCTTTAGAGTTGGGAGAATGACCTTCAACAAACTGAGATTAGAATATGCCTTGGAAGGCAACTCAAATTTCATTTCCTGAAGGATCTCATGGAGGTAGTGCTTGATGACAATGGATTATTAGAATATGTCAAGACATGGATTCCAAAACTCAGATCAGTTGATGCCTAGAACCTAGCCCAATGAAAGAAAGATGTAGCCAAGGCGAGGAGAATAATCTTGGAGGGAGTGTGCTACCACATTGTCTCAAATATTCATGGCAAAGAAACTCCTTTCGCAATGTGGAAGGCATTGGAAAAGCTATTTGAGAATAGCAGTGACCATAGAAAACGATCCCTCAAAGAAAAACTTCAAAACCTTAAGATGCAGAAGAATAATACCATTTTTCAATATCTCACTAGATTTATGCAAGTTCGGGACGAGCTTGGAGGGGTTGTTGTGAATGTTGCATAATATGACCTGGTGAGCCTAGCTCTTTTAGGTCTTCCCAAAATTTGGCATAGCTACCAGGATTCATTGAATGGGAAGGATAATTTACCGAATTGGGAATGCTTATGGTCTGATTTAGTACCAGAAGAAATTAGGCGAAATACCAGAGATGGAACCTCATCCAAGGGAGAGGATGAAGAAAATTTTGCATTGGTTGGAAAGGGAAAGAAGGGAAAAAGGAAGAAATCTCAAACCAAACCAGAATTCAACTAAGGAGGCAAGAAGAAATACTTTTCCAAAATAAAATGCTTCAATTTTCATGAATCTGGGCACTATGCTACAATGTTTCCACATGAAAATTCTAGTAAGGGGACCTCAATAGGATCAGCAGGTGAATCATTAGCTTCATAGTTCGAGTTAGACTTCACCCTAATCACATACATGACCAACGTTGTGATGGGGAGTGTGTGGTACTTGGATTCAGGTGCATCATTCCACATGATAAGGTGTAGATATTTTTTTAGTAACCTAGAGGAGAAATAACTCCAGATGCATATTGAGCTTAGGGACGATGGAAGGTACAGTGCTAGTGGGATTAGTATAGTAACCTTTAAGAGGGAGTCGGGATCCCCTCTTTGCCTAAAGATGTCATGTTTGTGTAGAAATTTTGAACAATAAACACATATTCAATGGAGATTATCCTGACCATGTACTATTGCGGAATACATACACAATACATAAGCTCCTCTACGTTGATCATCAATATAGCAGCATCAATAACAATAAAACATCAAGAGCATGCACACATTAACACAGTATGTAACCCGGGGAAAACTTACAGCTGAAAACCCCACACTATCTGTATATTAATGATTGAGAACATGTAACATTACAATAGTCAATACTTCTCACAAGTATCCAGCACTATCTCCACCTGTTACACACAATACAGCTCAGATCTGATCTCAAAATCTAATTCCCCTGCTTGCCTGCCTCCACTGCTCAATACCTGCACAAGAATGGATAAGAATGGTTGAACCAAACTCGTATTTACCTCAAAATAATCACTCACACTGGGAATCACGTGAGAAGAGGCTATCATCACTTGGTATTGGCGAATTCTCATTAGCATAACTCAATCTCATTGATTGTGCAAATCCTCATGCACAACTATAGTCACCACTGATAGCAATCTGATCCTCTAACACCTGTCCCTGCTGAACTGAACATGCACCGACATGCAACTGAGTTAAATGATGTATTCTTTAGTTGCATTATGATTTAATAATTAGTTTAACAACTCATCATTAGTCTATTTGCAGTTAGACTAATTACAACTAGTTTAACCAAGTCAAACTGAACACAACTCCATCAACTCCACAATCAACTCCACCAAACTCAACTGATTGAGTTCTAACTGAAGTCATGCATGCAACAACTCGATTGACCCACAAAGAAAGCGTATTTCCTTCTGATAACTGCATGTGCCACATCTGTAGCTCAAACTGAAGTGCTCCAAGAGAATAAGATAAAGTTTATAGTCTAAATATTATTATAAGACAATAATATTTGACTTTTCTATTTTTGATAGCTAGTCTAAAAATAGACTTTGATCACTCCTGTTGTGATCACTCCTGCTGTGATTACTCCTGCTGTGGTCATTCCTGCTGTGATCATCCCTGCTGTGATCCAAAAATAGAACTTGCGCCATAATTTGCCTGCGGGCCCACTTAGTGAAGGCGACTCTTTTCACTAAGCTCCATCATCTTGTTGCAATCTCAACAGCCTTGTCTGGAGGTCATGGCCACCATCTTCTTCTTTCCCTGAGGGCGTATCATCAAGAAAACAAATTTCCCAGTTTTGGAAATGAGCTTACTACATTGTTTTCAGTAACCAAAGAGATGGCGGTAGGCAGTGCTATCTTCGGTATCCTATACAACTTATTTCCCAAGGTAAAAATAGAAACGTGAGGCCTTGACTCATACACAACATGTTTCTTCCATAACCATGGTTGGCCTAATAACACATTATAAACATCAAGAGGAGCAACATCACATAATACTTCATTTGTGAAGGGTTTGATGTTGTATGGACGGTGGCACTATTGGCTGATGCGAAGATCCCGTCCTTAGTGAAGCCACCTGATGGTTTATGGTCGTGGGTGTGTTATGGTCGGTAAGCCTAGCCGCTTCACGACCTCTACTGAAATGAGGTTCTTTTGGCTCTCACTGTTGATAATGAAATGTAGCGCGGAACCCTTTACCCACATCTGGGGGTGGAAGAGTCGTTCCACCTCCTCTTGATCTTCAGGTTCCTCCTCCTGAATCTTCACGATGGCAATAGTGGTGTTGGGCTCTGCATCGATAATCTACTTCCCTTTGTCATTCCCCTTGTCGGGTTCTGACTCAAAGTCGAAACCTGCATCTGATTCAGAAGTCTTCAGCTCGCCCACCAGTGACTGGCTAGTTCGACACTCACTTGTGTTGTGAGTGGATCTCTTATGGAACTCACACCACTTTCCTGTGTCCTTCTTCGGCTTCGTAGTGTTGTTCTTTGCTTGCGGATTTGGCAGGTTGTCTTGGGTCGTCCCGCCTTGGCTTTGTCCTTTGTTTTGCGATTTGGGGTCACCTTTCCCTTGCTCCGGATTCATAGATCCAAAGTCTCGATTTTTTGTTTTAGCTTTTCTTGATCTTGACAGCGTAGCGGTACGTCGTGTTGAGCGAGGAGATGTTCAGGAATTCCATCTTATCCTGGATGTACTCGTGTAGGCAGTTGCAGTACTTGAGTAATAAATGTTTCTCAGAATCCTTGATACCCAACTTCGTGCGAAGGGTATGAAAAAAATAGTAAACTTTGACACGTCTTAGTCCCTTCCCTTTCGCAGCGTGGTCTACTTTATGTATTTATCCTCATAGCTCCTGACAGGGTAGTATTGCTCCTTGATGGTGTATCAGAACGAATTCCAGGGTGGTGCGACTGAAAACGGTGAGGGCATACTTTCATCCTTTTACTCACAGTAGGTTTCCCACAAGTCCTTGACGTGGGGATTAGCTTTGAGAAGAGCAAAAGAAATATTTTCCCAACTGGAAAAATCATGAACAAAAAAATATCCTTCTAGAAAATTTAACCATTTATCTACGGCGTTTACATCTATTTGGCCCTCAAATATGGGAATGTCAAAGTTTACTTGTACATTAAAAGGAGTGGTGCCTCCAGAGTGGTTGTTGGATGTGGATGCGTCACCGATGAGTAATCGTTGAAGGATTTGGGCAAAGTTATCCATCATCGCATTCCTTTGTTTCTCGAGGGCCTCCTCAAGCAACATTTTTATAGGATCTCCTACTCCCTTGTCTTTCTTTTCTTCCCCCATGGGAGGCCATCGGGATTTGCGAGGCTGGTCTTGCAAAGGTTCGACCAGTTCAAGCCCTAACTCCTTATATCTCGACCTCGTTGGGGACATGCAAAGAAAAACAGGGAAAGAGCAGACTGCTTTGATACTAATGTTTCAAATTTAAACAGGAACACAACAAATTATAGATATAACCATAAATACAAAGACGCAGCAGAAATAACACTTCATTTCATTAATATCAAACACTGAAATATGCTTACAAACATAATGGAAAGAGGACTAGCTCAAGCGATGGTAGCTTATCTCTGAGAAGAGATGTGGCGGTTACATGCCTCTGAACTATGTTACAATGAGGCTTGAGGGCCTATTTATTATTGAGAAGCAATGGAAAACCCTAAACATCCAAAGGGGTCAACTTGCATATACCTCTAAATATACTGAATCTTAAAACTTTTGAACCAAAAACTGTATTAACCGAAGATATTATGAAGATCTGTTACCATATTACAAAGTTCTAAATAGATAACAGCAAAATATCACCCTTCTTACTCAATCAATCAGTGAGCTAGACTCAATCTCCTTATACAATTAGTTTAACTTCAGATCTAATGAAGACATCATTAACAAACAACAGTAAAACAACAACAATGATCAGATAGATCAGTCATTTCTGAACAACAAGCCCTTCCTCTACATACACTACTTAGAAGTGTCGAATCTGCTTGTGTACGCTCCTTAGTCGAGGCTAACCTGCGTATAGATCTGCAAATAATGACTTATAACTACGCATCTTTTCAAGACTTCAGATATACCCAAATCATAGCATTTAAAGGATAAAACATGCGTTAGCACTCAGATCTAGCCTATCCATTATCATGTCATACATTGATAAGTCATTTAAGGTCTCATGATCCTGATCCAACATTGTATCCAAGGGTGCACAAAATGTTTCAGGTCTATATCATAATCATAACCGTTACAACACAAAATATACTTCAGATAGAAGTATTCATGAAAAACCCTTTCACTTGCACTTTAGCCCTTTGATCTTCTCCTCATTAAATACTTAGAGCCTTTGTCAATATCGTGAACCAAAACAACACTTAGAACCTATGGTATTCTTAAACGAGATCAAGTAATCGTTATTCCTCTCAATATTATGGGCTAATACCATGGTATGGACCCTTGCCATAGAAAATTTTAGGGGCGAATGTTCGCCCTTTGGCGAAATTAAGGGGTTTTAAATTTTTAGTGGGCGAATATTTTGTATCATAGTACATTTTTACAAATCACCTCAAATAGCCCACCTTATTTAAGGGAGAGGGTAAAAAAGGTAAATTTAGCCCTTGAAATTAGGAGTTACAACCTTCCATTCGCCCATTTTCAAGAATAGGTTTTATTTAAGTGAATCCATTCGCCCATTTTCAAGAATAGGTTTTATTTAAGTGAATCCTATGGCCCAAATACCATATTTATAAAAGAGGTATCGTAGATTAATAAAAATATAAATAAATGAGAAGTATGGTAAATAAATAAAA
>APFE030184672.1:0-18188 GCA_000404065.3 Pinus taeda
ATCTAAAATAATTTTAATTATAGTAATTTCTAGACATTATTTACCTTTCGAATCCTTTCTAAAATTTTCTCTAAATATATCTGTATCTTTGGCATTAGTTTTCATGCAAATTTAAGCTCTCCGGAACCGCTTTAGCATTATGTTTTGCAGTTTGAAATATTTTAAATAATAAACAAACTTTCCAAGTAAGCTGAACATCAAATACTAAGTTTATTTTCTAATATTTATGTTAAAAAAAGTATGTTGAGTTTCTGGGTTGGGAAAGTTAGGTTTTCTTAGTTTTCTTCCACGAAATTTTGCATTTATTCACTCTACCTACACTTTGATGGTGTGAAAACTATGATTTCTAGTGTCAATATCCTTTCATCTCTATTTCAATACTCTGGAAAAACCCACCAGTTGGCCCTCTAGCCCACTCGAGTCAAGTCAATACTTAGTTACTCATATGATAATATTTTTACATAGAATATTTTCTTTTCATTTTTATTAACTTACATTCTAATTTATTTGTGGTAATTTATTAGTATTAATATATTTGTGGTAAATTATTTAAATGGATAAGAACATGTGTTTCCTCGTAAGAGGTTATAGGTTCAAAACCAGAGGGGTAGAGTATATATGCCTTTATATACTTAGCATTCAAATTGATGCGCGGAGGTGGCTCCTTTGTCCCACGAACAAAGGGGTCTTATACACCAATTTAGTGTTCGGCTTGGTTGTGACCTTAAAATTGGATAATAATAATAATAATATGCTATTCTTTTAATTAATTATTTTCCCGACTTTTCTAATCTATTTAGATTTTCTTTTATTTTAGTACCGTAAATACTTAATTCTATATTAACTTTAATAATATTATAGTAGGATACTCATTACTATTTACATGATTTTATATGATTGAAATTAATATTTATATTACCTTTGTTTATATTGATAATTGTTTAGCTATTTAGTAATATATCTATTAATATACATACGAAAATGTAAATCCCTATATATTAATATTAGGTAATTAATATGTGAAAATTAGTTTATATTAATCTCTATATATTAATACACACACACACACACACATATATATATATTAGGAGGTTGAAGATGAAAAGTACTTTTTCTTGGATTGCCCAGCTCTTACCTACATCCATTCTAATTTTCAAAATATTTGTCATAATACCAGCCTTCTTGACGTGCTAAGTCAACAAAACTATGGTTCTCTAGGATCCCTTCTCTCCATTCTTTGCGATGATAGAAAAAATGTTATCGATCATAAAAAAAAAGATGTTAAAGAATCTCAATTAATCTCTTACTTTCTTTAGCTTCAATATACCCTATTGGTATTAATGGATGTTAGTCATCATCACCAATATATTTGTAGTAATCTATTAATATATTTGTAATCATTTATTTATTTAATTTATAATTATATTAAGCTTATTTTCCTTTAATTATTTGTTTCTCTTGCCATTCTAATATATATAATTTTAATTTTCTTAACCTTATATTGATTCTTGTGTTATTATTAGTTACTTGTATACATATTAATTACATTGTAATATGATTTTATTGATATTAATACTTATATTAACTATCCTTTTTTCTAACCTAGATGCGGGTGGCAACCAAGCTATTTATGAAGATTAGACCATCGGGCAACGAGAGGACGGGCCACATGGGCGCTTGCGTTCCCTCCCATGCCAGCCTGAAAAAAATTCATGGCAGCCTGCAAGTTTCATTAAATGGGTACTTTGGCCAAGATTTACCCATCATTCGCACAACAATGGATTCCACTAACCATAATGCTACTCGTCCCCCCTTCAGGCAGCTAAGCCTTGTTCTCGCATTGTTACCGGGAGCCGCTGCTAGTTGTTAAGCTGTGTAGACCTTGGTAATGGGCATCATTTCTCCCACACAAGGCTCTGCAATTTGACATCATCCCATCCTTCCCTCGCTCATCCTCTGCTCAGTCATTTAGCCAATTCCCCCACTGATTACTCTGCCTTGAATTCTACCATGACTCGCATATGACACCGAATGCGTAGCAGAAGAGGGGGATGTCATGGTGGTGGTGTCTGTCCTCCTGCAACGCCCAGCCCTGACTCCGCCTCCCCCTCCCCTTCCCTTGACATTCCCAACCCTTATGGCACCTTTTCTGGCAAGTATCCTGATACCTGCAGTGGTCGCGGACGCGCACAACTCCAAGGTGCTAGCCGGAGAGACATCACTGTCCATACAACCAATTTTCCTCTCCCCCCTCACCATGCTCCTCACTGGACACAATTTGTCTTCCGTAGCACCCTGAATAGACCTATGATTACAGCCACTATCACCATCGTTTTCTTTGAGGAAAATGATCCGCGGGATGCTCCGTCGGAGAACACTGGGGCACAGTAGCGGGCTGCTCACAGGATCAGGAGAGGCCGTGACTAAGGCAAGCAACCGATGGATGAGGAGGTTGCCACCCCACATGGCAAGGAACTGGGTGGTAGTCAGCATGCAGCAGAAGGTAGATTTGGAGACATGCAGAGACCTAGTGGTAGAGTTGAAGACAAGTCAATTCTGCATGCAGCTGCAGGCAGCTCTAGTGGCATTCAACCCGCTCGTGGGCCTCACACCGGCGCGTCGAAGGTGGAGGATGAGTGGTAGTAGTATGCGTGCCTCATCAAGGAGGAACCCACCCAGGACAACCTCAAGTGATGACACTTGGCAGCCAGGTGTCACCCTTATGCCAGCAAGATGTTTTTTCTGCTGGCTAGTTCTTTTTTCAAATGATTGTTCTGTTAAAGCTTTCCTGGTTATTTTTCCATGTTTTGATATCTTCTAGTTTAAGACTGATAACCCATATGTGGGTTGTTTTTGCCTTCATGGAATGGTTTCCCCATTGAGGGGGAAGTCAAGATAATTTTTGATTAGATGATGTTAGTACTGTTGAGGCCTGAGCCTAATATAATTATATTTGTTTCATATTTATAGAATATTTTTACTTAGAAAAAAATAACTATCTTCTTTTTAATTAATTCTCATATATATATTTATTATATATATTATATAATTTAGAGAGAGAGAGGAGAGAGAGAGAGAGAGAGAGAGAGAGAGATACAATGACCTTTTTTGATTGTTTATTTGACCTAAATTGTCCATATATTTTTTCCCCTATTTTGTACATTTTTGGGGTTTCCCCTCAATATATCTCACTTATTTATTTAACCAATCTTGATCAGATTTCTCAATCAATGTCTTGATGATGAGCCACACTTGTTGGCCGAAAAAGTCGACCAAAAGCCATAATGTGATGGGTTTGGAAGTACTAAATCGAAGTGTAACACTTGTTAAGGCAGTTGAAAATGTAGCAAATGTTAAGACATTTGATAGTGATTTATCCACCCCTTTGCCCACTCAAATTGGCATCCTTTCCCCACTACCCTACTCTAGTCAATTCAAGTCAAGTCAATACAATGTTTTTATACTACCGATTTGGGGATATATACCTTCCAATAATACTCATTTTAAAAATCCTATTGGTGTCCATATGCTTCAAACATAAACAAATTTTATGATAATCTAATAATAACTAGAAAAATCTACATATTTTATTAAAAAATGTATGATAATATATTCTTTTTCACATTTTTTTTTTCTTTGTAAGTTTGGCATTGGTGAGGCTATAACATGATCATTTCCAAGAATAACACCTAAATAGGGCAAGGAATTGAAATGATGACTTAACATCTAGGAGTGCATTAACAATGCAATCGATAACAATCTATCCAAGATCACGTGGACAACAAAAATGAGATGAAGTTATATTAAATTTTCACCCAGATGCCACATATACAAAAGAAATGAGTTACATGATAAACATCTAATGGTTGATCACCTAGAGAGGAGATTAAAGGAAATAGAAAATGATTGACCAACGAGGCTATTAAAACTATATGAAAAATTATTAAATCTTAAAAAATTTACCCAGCAAAAGGGAACATTGGCATTGTGAATACATTAGAAATTGGAGTGGGAATCCTCTTCTAGACGCCAATTTAGATTGGGGAGTGATCTTCTTGTATTCTTGCTAGAAACACTTGATTATGAATTTTGATTAGTCTTCATAGAGAGTTGTGCCTACATACCTTCAATTTATTATCGAAAAGATTCCATTTCGGTAGCTTGATAGGTCAGATTTCCCTTCATGTATTGAATTTCCTCCAAAAGAGAGATTATGGTTCACATTTTCTCTTGTTGATTCTAGTTAATCTTCAAAATTTCGAATAGGAAAGACTCAAATTGATTTTTTCAATTATTACTCTGACCCATGCCTTCAATTCTAGAAACTTTGCTTCTCCTAACCCATGTTACTGCCTAGAAGGGGAAGGATAACCAACAAATCCCTTTCACCCTCTACAAAAACCTCTCAAGCCATATAGTGGGGAAAAGTGGTTATGGACAGAGAACTTTGACAATAGGTTTGGAAAAGCTATGATAAAGATAGAAAGTATATGAAAATAAACCCCTTTGACAACATGAAGATGACACCATAGGCACTAGAGCAACATAGTGCACCTTTACTGAGTGAAAATGTAGATTTGAAAAGGAAGAAATGAGCCAAAAAAAGATTCTTTAGATAGGGATGGCCTCTAAGATGCATGGAGGTGGAATTGGAAACCAATTTAAACTAAGGAGAGACAATTTTGATAGGCAGTAGGGAAATCATGCTTCTGGAGAAGGGAGAAAGCATAAAGAGACTAAACAAAAGTTGAGAATTCGAGTAGAGCCTCAATGGCTCCAGTGGAAAGAGTTATTGATATTATCTAGCCACTATTGAAAATAGCTACCCACCCCATTAATTTTTATCTTAACGATGACACAAAGACCTCAACAAGGCACTTATGAGTCTGCAAAAAAATCCTCCACCCACAATTATCCCCAAACCAGAGGGTGCAACATTTATAGGCTCTAGAGCACCGAAGAGCCATTAAGATAAACATTTGAAGGGGAATCCCACATATAACACTTTGAATCCCTATATGTAATGGTCAATTTAATTGTATTGCACTGCTCATGAATGATTATGTGTTCAATGGTTCATAGAGTAACCATCTAAATCATTGTTCTAAGTTGCTTATGTTTTTACAAGTACTAGGCACTAATGTCCAATGATTGTACAATCCTAGATGCCTTAGGTCATCCCTATGACCTTCTTGCAATTACCTAAAAAATTTCCAAAGGAGCCGTACTATCATATGTTAGATATAGAAGATGCCTTTTTCTTCAATGTATTTATCCTTGCCACAAAAAATTGTGACTATTATTGGAAATGTTCCGACAAAATCAATTGGAAAATCTTATTCCACACTTGAATCACTATGGAGATAAATTTAGACATGCATTAGTGATTTGTAATCTAAAATTGAAGGTGATGAAAAAATTGCAAGTAAAATTTTATGTATTTTAGGCAATGGATCACTTTTGAAAACACATAAATAATGATTTTTTTAATCAAGTTAATAGTATAAACAAAGAAAAATATACCATATCAGAAAAAATAACAACAAAAATGATAAAGGAGTTAAACCCTCTCTTGGGCTACATCTCCTGGTCCAACTTCTAATGTTGGGCCTCTTTCATTAAGTTCTCAAACTTTTGTTTACATGGATTTACATTGCTCAGAATGAAAAAATTATGTCTCCAATGGCTTCAAACAGTAAAAAACCCCAATTTGGGCTCTTTTTGGGCTCAATTTCTCCAAAAACTAAAGAAGTTATCCTCTCTAGAAGATTTATCTACTAACTGATCTACAAACTAGATTGATCTACTATCCAACCTATGAAGTTTCCTTTTCCAAGGTGCGCTGAGTGACAATTTCACCTAGTGCCAGTGAAATTCACGTCGAATTGGGTGCAAAATGTCATTCTGTTTAAATGCCCTATAAGGCCTTTCGCAGAAAACCTGGGCCTCATAGGGCCATGCGCCCAAGGGCTGGGGCTAATCTCCCACCCCCATTAGCATATCCCCCTTTCATGTCAGCACATGCTCTTGTGGAGTGCCATAAAACCAGGGCCATTCCCATTTTCCTCTCCCCTGATTGTTAAACACTCGGCTTTTCCTGCACACTGGGTCACATGAATCATAGAACCTGGGGTTTTCCCCCAAAACTCTGCGACCACCTATGAGCTCTTTGTGCTATGTGCACCATGGTTTTGTGTCACCATATAAATCAGGGCTTGGCTTAACTGTTAGCCGCCATTCTCCACCTGTGTCGTGGTTCCATGTTGTGTGTTACAACCATTGGTTGGGCTTAACTCTAGCCCCTCGGAACTATTTCACTTCGATCATATGTTATATGCACAATATTGTGTGTTAGTCCCAAATTTTCCACCCCCATGACTATAACTTTGATCTAGTGGTTAACAAATGTGGGTGCCAGAACCTTGGGTCGGGGATAAGCCCGAGCCCTTGACTCTTGATGTCTGTGGTTCTGTGGTGGTAAGGTGACTGGGGAACAAGGTGTAGCCCCCATCCCGTCCCCTAACAAAAAAGCGCATGAAATTTAAATACATATTCTCCACTATACATATCAAGTGACACCCTGTGCCCTAGCAGTAAGGAGATGCAATGCTTCTCCATAGGTCTCACGTTTGAATCCATTGGGCCTCTGGATTACCCTTGCCAAATTTTATTTGGCCCCGGGGTGCCCCGTGTGTTATAGACATTTTTGGGCACTTCAACCCCAATCATAAATGTCCATAAACTAAGGGCTCCTAAGTCCCTAAAAGTGTTGCTTCACTACCTAAAGGAACAAGGTCAGCTGATTACATCATCTCCCAGAAGTTCTCGACTAAAAACTGCTCAGAAATGGTCAAAACTAGACCATACTACCCAGTGCAGAAGGTGCGATGCATATCACCTTCCTAGTGTGAAGGTTGCGATGCATACTGAATGGCTCCTCTGTAGGGTGCGATGGTCGGGAATGGACAAATGGTAGGGACAATTTGCGAGGTGGAAGATCATGGAATATTCTAGAAGCTTCCCCTTTGACACTTGCCTCACTGTTTTCGACCAGGGATGAGTAAGAGATCATCATTCTCCAAGTGGAATCAAGAACTATCAGAGAGAGGACACTAATCAAGACCCCAGAAGATGACTCACCCCCCTACAATCATCTATATATGGATCCCTCATCATAGAGATCCGAAGGCTGGAATCATGTATCTTGTAGAGAAGTGTTGTTGGTTTTCTAGTGTAACTTCATAGTGTTGGGTGATCTAAGCTTTACTTGAGGTGAAGAAGGGCTTTCTTGTTGGAGGATTATGCTGGGTCAGAACATATGGTTATAATCCTCTTGATAATCTTGATCTTAATAAATCTATTCAAGTTTTCCTCCATATTCTTGTATGTTTGATTATATATGCATTTGTATGGTTAACACATATCTGGTGCTGTGTTATTTATGAATATAGATCTCTATTCTTCGATAGTAGTATGTTGCTTTGATTTCACAGGTGCTCTTTGAAGCTGAGCAGACGAAGAAGAAGTGGAAAAGATCTATCAGGAAGGAGAGGAATCAAACAAGGAAACCAAGCGCAAGACTAAGGTCAGTCTCCTTCGTTCCACTCTTATCTATTTTCATAAAGGAAAGCGAAAGTAGACTTTACTTGTTTGTTTCTAAGATAGCTACCAGTCTTAGTGGGAATAGAAGCTCCGAGTGGACACTATTCCTGGTAACAGGTTGCGAGGGACTAACAGATTCGAGTACTGACGTGCGCGCAGGGTCAGACCGCGGACTGTCAGACCTCATCAGACATCCCCAGGGTGCGGAAACCTGGTTCTAGCATCCTCCCATACTACTTCGGGTGAAACCTTAGTCTGCGCTCTGGGGACTGTTGTCGAAAGGGTCAATAGTACTAGGATTCTTTTGGCTAAATCACCTCTGAACCTGGGTTAGGCCCCTACAAGCCAACATTATCCTATGTCATTGATGGTTTCCAGAGATCTGCATTACATTTGCACATAAGTTTAGATATCATTTAGATATCTAAACACCCAATAACAAAAAAATTGAGATTTTTCTTTCACTCAACCTATAACATATTGCATATTTATTCATCAATGCTATTCTTCCATATGCTTCGCACTTATGACAGTTCCTTTGCAATATTTGGTGCATTTTCTAGTTATAGGCATTTATAGGTTATAAATGTCTTAAGATTTTCACTTCTAATTGAGTATTCAACTGAACATATTTATTATATTATATGTAACTATCTTTCCTTCCACCCACACTTCATAAATTCCATAACAATTAGGTAGGGACCTGCAGCTTCGATGTTGATTTGCTTGTTTAGTAATAGAATGGTGAGACTTTAATTTATTGAAAGTTGTAGAATTTACAATTTATGAAGTTTCAAGGTCTAATTTTTAAAAATCTAATTCTTTAAAGGGTGCTAGCTCAATGGAAGAGCACCTACTCTACAAGTAGGAGGTTGGTGCTTTGATTTCATTGTGCCTTGATATCCATATGTGATGGCGACGATCAATTTTTGGTGACAGAGGATCTTTTTCCCATCCCCAATGACCTTATGGTGACATTTTTCGAACCTCATCAAAATATGAAATGGTGACGGTCATTGTCCATCATTATAGTCATTATTCGTGATAGAGCTTGAATGTCACCACAACACCTATAATTTTGGCAATGCGTCTTTTGGTGATGGTCAACGAACATCACCATATATATGGACCAATAGTGATGGTCATGAAAGATCCATCACAATAAATTGTAGTTGTTCATATGAAATGGTGATGATCGCTATCCGTCATTATAATCAATATTATTGATGGACCTTGAATGTCACCATAACACCTATCTTTTGGTGACACCACCTTTGGTGACATTTACTTTTTAGTGACCGAGGCTATGGTCCATCACCATTTCTCATATAAAATGGTGATGGTTGCTATCCATCATTATAAATCATTATTGGTGATGGAATTTGAATGTCACCACAACACCTATACGTTTGGGAGGCCACCTTTGGTGACATTCAGTTTCTGGTGACGAATGCTCTTTTGACCGTCACTAATGAGATTATGGTGACATTTTTCACCCTTCACCAATGTCTTCTTTTCTTGTAGTGTACGCCTTCCTTGGAAACCACATGTCCCAAGTAATGTAACTATTGTCTGAAAGAAACTACATTTCCTAAGCTTAACATACACCTGATGCTTTCTTAGCAATATCAATACTGCTTCTAAATGTTCGACATGTTATTCTTCATTCTTAGAATATATCAATATATCATTAATTAATACAATAAAAAACTTGTCCAGATAAGGACGCAACACACTATTCATCAAGAAAATAAAAGTAGTTGGAGCACTAGTCAAACTGAAAGGAACTACAATAAACTCATAATGTACATACCTGGTTTCAAAATTTGTCTCATAAATGTTGTCTTTATTGATGCGTGCTTGATGATTTCTGGATCTCATATCAATCTTCAAGAACATTATTGCTCCCTTTAAGTGATCGAACAAATCATCAATCTTTGGCAATGGATACTTGTTCTTAATGGTCACTTTATTCAAATTCCTGTAATCAGTGGATAACCTAAGAGAACCATCCTTCTTCTTCAAAAAAAATGTTGGTGCAGCCCATGGTGATACACTTAGCCTAATGTATCCCTTTTCAAGCATTTCCTTCAACTACAGCTGCATCTCTACCAACTCTAGAGTGCCCAGCATGTATGGTGCTTTTGATGCTAGTGCTACCCCTGGTAAACTAAATAGAAAAGTATACTTCCTTATGAGGTAGAAACTTTGATATATCTATGGGAAATACGTCCTAAAACTGTTGTGAAACAAGGTAACTTCTCAAGAAATCAGCATCCTTAACTTCCTTACCTTTGTCACTAGAAATATGCACTGCAAATAATACACACCCTTTCCTGTGACTGCGCTTTTCCTGCATAGTTGTCACCATCCTAACTAATGTTTCTTCCATCCTACCCTCTAATATTCTTTGTTCTCCATTATCATCCAAACACTTAGTAGCTTTGTCATAATAGTACACCTTTATCCTATGGAGATACAACCAGTCCATACCCAAAAGCATACTATATGATCCCAACGAAATTACATTTAAATGTGTTGATGTAGGCATACCATTCAACTCAAATGCATAAGCTCTTACACAATGACTGCACTAACCAAGACCTGGCATGTACTTATTTATTCAAACCATAGTTATCCACCAGGCCAGGATTAACATAACTATAATTATATCCCTGGTCAATCAAAATAGAAACAACTTGATCACAAATCTTACCATCCATCACGATAATAGACACCCCATGATCTACCTTCTTCTTATCCAATGTTGCATAGATCCTAGTAACACTTTGTCCAACATATCCAACTTTCTATGCCTCCTGGGCACCATAAATCTATGATCTACCACCTTGATGCTGTGGACAATCTCTTTGGTGATGATATTTTCTGCAAGTCCAACATCGTACAGGCTTCCTATTATCACCCTTGTTCTGCTCAGACCGAAATTCTTATTCTTTGTGAGATGCATTGAACTTCTTATGTGACATTGCATTCTCTTTATTACTTGTGCCTTGAGGCCTTCCTTGTTTCTTTTCCCATTTCCCTTTATTCTTATTATTACCCTTCCAGTTTGGTTTAGTCTCAGATCTATGCTTTGATGGTTCATAACAATGCTTTAGCTTCCATATGGCCTCCTCCAATGATCTAGGCTCATGAAACTCAATCCTATCCTTAAATTCTATCGGCAATTCACTGATGAATCTTCTCCTCCTTGAGGTAAGGCACATACCTCAACAACTCCAGAAATCTACTAGTGTACTCCTCAGTCATAGATCCCATCTTTAGCTCATAAAACACTTTTTCCTTATCATCATAGTACCTCTCCGATAGATACTTCTTCCTGAATAGTCACTCGAATTCACTCCAGGTCAAATCCTCCTCATAAATATCTCTGATGTTATTCACATCTTCCCACCAGATATTTGCTTTACCTTTAACACTAAATGTATCTATTTTGGCCTTCATGTTCTCCAAGTAATCATGTATCTTAAAGAACTTATTCATTCCAAGAAACCATGCTTCTGTATCTTGTGATTTATTCATTTCCCCATCAAATTTAGGCAACTTTTCTTTCTTGAAATTATTTGGAAAATATATCCTATCACTCCTCTTGTAAGGATTATAATGATGATGATCATGATACCCGTCAGAATCGAAACTAGAATAGCACCTTTGTCCATCACCTCTCATGTCGAGTGTATCAAAGAACCTTCCATCCTTGATTGTGTCATCTCTATTTTACCTATGCGCACTATGAGATATCCTACCATATGCCTGATTAGTCCTATCCTCCTTTCCATAGCTGATTCGAAGTGGTCCCCGCCTCTGCAATTCTGACAGACTCTAAAGAATTACTACATTAACTTCTGCTTTTTTCTCCTATGCCTACATGATTCTATCATTATCTAGTTTACAACTCCTTATTTCTTCCTTCAAACTCATCAATTTTTTTTCTAGGTCAGAGGAGTGCCCAACACCATGTTGCTTATTTAATTCTTAGGGAGAATCTCTATAGTCTACCATCTTGCTAGTCATCTTTTATCTCTTCTCCCTACAAGGTATATTATGTCAACTAAACCAAATCATAAACAAACCAACGTACCTTAGCATAGTTTGGGGAGGATATATCGTTTGTAATACCAACTAGATTAGCACAATATATGCATATAAACATACTCATATCAACATTTATTCATTGTTTCAACCCTTATCCAGTCGTCAATGCATGGCCATACCAACCACATGTTATTACCTCATGGGTGAAAACTGTAGCCACAACATTGTCTGCATAATGATATATAATCAGTAACATGCATAACCAACATACACTCATGATGACCACATAGAACTACAACACCATCAACTTTCTTATGTCGACATCACTGCAATCATGACCAATGCCATGAATACATAATAAGCATAGGGACCTATATGCAACCAGTATGTACATATGACAACACATTCATTCAAGGGGAATGAAAACCAGACATCACCCAAGGGGAACAAACCCGTGCAATGATACCACTTTGTAACACCCTCCTTCCAGGTCTACCTAAGTAACCAACCAACTTGGGTAAACATGTGACGAATAGTTACTATGATATGATTCAACTTGCCATGTAATAGTTAAGTAAGTGGAACCGATGGAACACAAACAACTTGACCTTTTACACATGCAACAGAATCCACAAGAGCCACCCAACCCATCTAGGTGACAAACCCCTGAGACAAACTGACATTTTGTTGCTTTAAATCCTTAGTCGCTCCCTTGACATGGGCATGCATGCGACTAGGACCCTCCAGTCTCTCCCACAACACTACATGCATACAACTGGGGACTTTTACAATAATTTTTGTGCCAGTGACTGAATTCTGTGCCAATTTTTCATGGCCATGACTCAGTGTAACAGCCTTGGTGAAAAGTTCACGTAATAAAAGTTAATAAAGGAAAAATAAGACAATGGTTAAGGGACACTTATTCGAAGTTGAATGTTGGGAAAATATATCCTAGTGGGCATCAATGGATATGTGTTTTGGCTACGGAAAATTGGCAAAGGCTAAGGCAAAGGAATTAAAAGGAAAAAAGGAATTTTTGGCACATTTAGTTATGAAAATAAAGGAAATTAGGAGAAAAGGAAGGTAAAAGGTCACAAGTTGCATGTGAGGAGCAAAATGAAGAAATTAGTGGCCTCATGCATAAAAATTATTCTAAGGATTAGTTCATGGATTTTGTCAAATTTAAGTTTGGATCTCTCTCATTATTCTCTCTCTTTCTCACTCTCTTGGTCAGTTAGATTTTTCTTGGAGCACTCTAATTTGGAGCAAAGGAAAGGAAAGGAAGAAAAAGCAAGGAACAAGGAAAGGAAAGTAGGATCAAGCAACTTCAACAAGAATACTTGCAGGTAACCTTTAGCATGTGTGATTTCCTAGCTGGTATGGACATGCATGGATTTGCATGTTGGTGTATGGTTCTCTTGCTATCAGTGGCATGGTATTGTTGGGTTATGATAGTACTTTTCAGCCCAGCCTAGCCTTTTTTCCAGATTCCATCATATGTTAGGATGTTTATTTTAGTTTTTATAACTTTGGAATTGCCGAGTGGATTTCAGAATCTGGGGCGGAGGTGGTCTCAAGGTCCATTCCCAAAGGCCTAGGAATCCCTTGACTGATTTTGTCGGGATATGTTAATCAAGGTTGTCATTGATGTCAATATGGCATTGACCGAGATGTCAATATTTTTGAGATGCCTAGCTCCAGATGGTGATGTCATGACTCTTGGTTGATAGGATACCATCAATGAAGATGTCAAATCATGAAGAAGTCAAGCCACTAATGAAAGAAGTCCTAATAAGTCCTTGATGACCTAGACCTTAACTCTCTATGACATATGGACTCATACACTTAATGATGTCAGAATATTGAAGAATGACCACACTTGACGATACTTGATGATGTCATACACTTGATGGTGGTAACATGGTTGGAGATCACTTGAGGGTTGGAAGACTATCTTGGAGTTCTCCTAGTGATGATGCACTATAGCATATCACTTCAACATTCTGTGATGACATGTATGATACACTCATTGCTGGACACTATCAAGATGACGTGAATGACCTACATGATCCTATGATGATAAAGAAGCTAAAAAATGGAGAAGACAAACAATGGAGAAGCCAAACAAAGAGAAGTCGTACTGTCCTAGTTATCTTCTGCACTAAGCAATTTGGGGACAACTTCAAATAAAAATCAAATTGAAGATATTGGAGGAAAACTTTCGACATGGGACCTAGACCATCTGAACGAGGAATTTTTCCTCTCCCAATGAGCCCTTATTTATCCTTAAGCTCCTAGTAGTTTGTGAGATATCGAATTTTCCAGTTAAAAAAAAAAATTCTGATATTGAGTTGACTTACACTTAGAGATCCATGTCAGCCTACCTCTAGAAAGATGTGTCGATTCAGTTCAATGTCAAACTCATATAAAAACATGAAACAAGATTTGAAACATTCATTTGACCAAGAATTTTCAGAGAAGGTATCTTAGAAGAGAAGGAAAAGGTACAAGAGGTCAAGGAAAAGAACAATACATGATTGAGGAAGAGCTTAAGGTCGAGAAGCATTTCTAGAATATTTTTGGGATAACTGACCTCTACAACAGCCACTTAATTCACCACAAATGGCTCATCTACTATGGTGCTTGGTCACCTTCAAAACTTTGGATTAGAGGCTCAGATTTATCACAAATTTTGAAGGGTCAGACCCTATGCCTCATACAACAACGAGATCATCTTCAGAATTTTGTTTGGATCATTAGATAAGTTTTGTTGGCACAAAACTGGGACTTCTACTACCTTGACTAGTGATGAAAGGTTTGGAGGTCTAAGATATATTGGGATACTGTCTCGAAGAAGAAACTTATTTGAAAATATTAATTGAAGGCACAATTTCATCTTTGTTGAGTTTTCTTGGAAAATCTTTGAAGTCATTTCTTTGGACCTGGAATATTTGAAGAAGTGTGTTTTGACTTGAGGAAACAAATCTTGGAACACCACTAAGCCATTGAGAATAGTTTTGAAATAATTATTGAAGACACCCTTGAAAATATTTTGAAGAAGCTCTTGAAAATATTTTGAAGAGGCTTAGAGTAGGTACAGAACTAGGGTTGCTCATCGAAGACATATTGAAGATTTGTGGAGATCATTGGAGACTATGATATCATCATGAGGTGATCTTGGAGATCTTGTTTGGATATCATGAAAAGTAGTGGCAACATGTTCATGATCATACAATATTATCATTGATTAAGTGACATGGAGACTAAGTGAAGGCATTGCTGAAGATTGGGCTC
This sequence comes from Pinus taeda, assembly GCA_000404065.3. Lineage (NCBI taxonomy): Eukaryota > Viridiplantae > Streptophyta > Pinopsida > Pinales > Pinaceae > Pinus > Pinus taeda. The sequence goes on from APFE030184672.1 coordinate 14,953, forward strand.
AGTGAAGAAGACATTGGGAGCTGTGAAGTAGAACTAAATATATCTTGACAAAGTAAAGCAAGGATTGGATCCCAAGAGGTTGGAGCCTTGAAAAATACAAGGTTGGTGCATTGGATGATAGGGTTGGAGCCCTAGAGGTTGGTGCCTCAAATTGACAAGGTTGGAACGTTGGAAGTCCAAGTTGGTGCTTGGAAAATACAGGTTGGAGCCCACGAGATTGAACATTGGTGTCTTAATCTAGGATTGGATCCCTACATATATTGTGCTTGGTTTATTGTAAAGAAGAAATTAATAAAAGAATTTATTCTTATTGTTCATTTTGTGTTCTAAATATAAGTGATCTAACTGGTAAAAGTAACAATTGAAAAGAAATACTAATTCACCCCCACTCTTAGTATTTCCAATAGGATACATGGTAAATCCAGAGGGAGGATTCTTGGTTTAGGGCCTAGTGATCCAGGTTTGGATTGTGGTAAAGCCTGAGAGACAAGGAGATGACAAATTCCTCAAGGATAGTGATGGATTCCAAATGGCATTCCAAGTTCTGTCTAGTTGTCATCAAAACACCAGTTTTGGTGTGATCATGTTTGGATAAGGGTGGAGGTGGTTTAACCTTTGGATTCCCTTGATTGTTCTTGGATTGGTTGTTCTAGGACATCCCACATTCATGCTTGGAATATGGCACGGGTGTGACTAGATGAAAGAGATATTTGGTTCAACCATGTCTATGGTCAAGTGGTACGTGGAAGTCTCAAACTTGGTTGGATTTTCCTATGATTAATAGAAGCTAAGTTCTCTTAATTTTTCATTGATTTATATGTGGATTTAATGGTTGTCATATCTCTAATATTTATATGGTTTTATGCTAGTTATAAGCATGGTTGAATGACTAGTTCATGTCATGGTTATTTCATATATTTACTTGTACTATTAAATGGATGGATTCAAGACCTAATTGATGATCTAGTAGTTTAATGGAGAAGGAGGTGATCCTTTTGATGATGTTTCATAATTTTTTTAGTCATTATGCTATGTCTTGTATCTTAAACCTATAGGTTGCATTGATGCCAAGTGTTTGAAAAATGTCAGTGTCGGTTGGGGATGCTTAAGCCTAGTCTCATGGGTGATTTTTTATTGATCAACATGGTTATCATGTTTTTAACGATTTCTAAAAGTTAAAACAAGTTCTGGGTAAAGTCCAGGATTTTGGGCTAGAAAAATGTGTCAAATCCTAGGGTCATTAGCACAAAACTGCAAATTCTAGACCACAGTTGTTAGAAGGTAGGTCTGTGAGAGCGAATTTAGGTTGTTGGTCACTCCCTTGCCCATAGCATGAGAGCGACCGAGGGCTAAGAGCTACAAAATAACAATGGGACCCAACAATAGGCTATCTGAGTCACTAATTTGTCTCTTGAGGGGTATGTTGATGATGTTGGATGAATGTATGTGATGTTCTATTGATTCCACTTCCTTAAGGTGACATAGGAGGTCGAATCGGATCATAGTAGCATCTCTTCTTATGTTTACCTCGACAGAGTATGGTTACTTTGGGTAGACCTAGGAAAGGGTGTTATAGATTGGTATAAGAGCATGGTTGCACTATCTTTCGGCGGTATCTGGTGCTACAGATATGGTTGAATGTGTTGGTCATGCATGCATGTCAGTTGCGTGTGTGGATCTTACACTTGTGTTTCATGTGCTTGTTGCACTGCATCATATTGATCATGGTAGTAGTAAGCTTATCATGAGGAACTTGATGTCGAGTTTATGGAATGCATTGTCATGAGTATATGACTAGTTATACAATAATATGTAGTTTGATTACATCGTTGTATGTTGGGTTGCATTCTTAGCTATTTGATTGCATGCACCAGTCTTGTAGGTTGATTACAAGAATTTAATGCTTATGAACGACTACATGCAATTATGATGAGTCCTTTTGAGGCATTGTATGGGCAGAGTTGTAACACTTCCATCAGCTGGAGTGATGCATTGAACAAGGTACTTATTCGACTAGACATGTTGGTGGACATGGAGCAAGAAATGTAGGTTATAAAGAATAATCTAAAGACCACAGGATAGATAGAGGAGTTATGTAGATCAGCATAGGGTGTTCAAAGAGTTTCAGGTTAGGGATCATGTGTATCTGCACATTAAGCCCAAGAAAATCTCTTTGAGGATTGGTTCATTTCCAAGCTAGCACCATAGTATTGTGTGCCTTTTGAGATCCTTGAGAGGATTGGACCAGTGGCATGTCGACTTGCACTGCCTCCAACAGTGAAACTCCATGATGTTTTCCACATTTCATTGCTAAAGAAGTATATAAAGGATGTTGATCATGTTATTGATTGGTTTGTATTGCAAGCAGAGAAAGAAGGAGAGTTCCTGTTGGAGCCTCAGCGCATATTACATCGAAAACATCTCATGCTTGGGAACAGATCCATAGAGAAAGTTAAAGTGCATCGGAAGCACTTTGGGCTTGAAGAAGCTACATGGGAGACAACGGATTAGATGTGGTCCCTATATCTTTCATTGTTTTCTAGTTGAGGCAAAGAAGTTTCAGTTTGGTGTTGGTTTATGTTTGGCATATGTTTTGTTGACATTTTGATATTTGTCTCTGTATATGTATATGTATGTAAATACCACCATGATCTATGTTATAAAGCTTCAATAAGCGATATGGGTATTATCTTGTCATGTTGTCATGATGTTTTTCTTTTGAGAAGGTTCTTCATTATAAATACTACGTCGAGCTAAGTTATAAAGCTCCATAAGCAATATGTTTTCTTTTCAGTGGTTTTGCTGAGGTTTTGGTGTGGTTTAACACCGAGGATGTGTTCCCCAAGGGGGAGAGTTCTGTAACAGCCTCGGTGAAAAGTTCATGTAATAAAAGTTAATAAAGGAAAAATAAGACCACGCTTAAGGTACACTTATTCCAAGCTGAATGTTAGGCAAATATATCCTAATGGGCATCACTAGATGTGTGTTTTGGCTAAGGAAAATTGGCAAAGGCTAAGGCAAAGGCATTAAAAGGCAAAAATGTATTTTTGGCACATTTATTTATGAAAATAAAGGAAATTAGTATAAAAGGAAGGTAAAAGATAGCAGGTTGCATGTGAGGAGGAAATTGAAGGAAAATAATGGAAAATGAAGAAATTAGAGGTGTTACACAAAAATATCGTCACCATGATTATTTGCAGTCAGTATGGGTCTATCATCACTTATACTAGCCTCCT